>JASANF010017614.1:0-13092 GCA_030248245.1 Trissonchulus sp. WLG1_4
CATGGTCTTGTAAGTTTACCTAAATACTTGTGAATTGTCATCAATTCAATAGGTGAAAAATTGGCAAAAAATGTCCCTATGTCTCGGTTTTGGCGGTCTCGGAATTTGGTCTCGGTCTCGGTAATCTCGGCTTCCTGGTCTCGGTCTGCAACAAAAACCCGAGACTTCCATCCCTAGATGGGTCAAAGGGAGTCGCTGGTCGGGATTAACGGCGCGGGTTACCCACGGATGTCGAGCCGCGGGTTGGGTTGAGTCGAAAATTCTGATCCGCGTTCACCACTGTGTATACATACACATACACATAAACATAAATGGATCTAAATTATCATTAATTAAAAAAACTGAAAATTGGAGCAGACTCAACTTCGACATGACGATGACTAGACTACTGATACTGAAATTGAGGATTGCTAATACAAAAACCAGAGTAGTATGCAAATCTAGCAAAGAATGCATTCAAGACAGACATGCAGGGGGGAAAAACTGACAAGCATTCAAAATGTCAAAATACCAACTAGCGAATTTTCAGAGTCAACCAAAGCTTGTTAAACATGACAAGCAGTGTAGTCAGAGACATTGCTGGAATTAAGGCGGAGTAGCAAACCCCTCAGCAACCATAATAAACAGGTTATACAACAATGAAAAGTTAAATAAGAACAAATAAATAACAAACAATATATGTATGTATATATCAGTGTACCGTTAGCGTAAACCTGGAATAAGAGACAAAGGGGGTCTATAATCTATGAACGTAGAAGAGAACAATATTAAAGGAAAGCCATATATAATTGCAATAACTGCTTAGAATATATTATCTTAATAGCATTAATTTATGTTTGTATCAAAAAAAAATCTCAAGGAATTGCATGAATTGAAACAAAAAAATTTCAACTACAAAAACGGCATAAAAAGCTCCAAAGCTGCTAAAAACTTAAAAATATGTGTATACAGTTTCGAAACCAGTCAAGTGTTTAATAGATAGAGCGTTGCTTTCCATTTTTGAAATGTTTGACAGCTAATAAGGATGTAGCTTCTCCTTCCTATGTGCTAAAACAATCCTCAAAATATATATGCATCAATGAAACTAGAAATATGAAGAACCTGCGCGGCTGTGTATTCAATTACAGTTGGGGATCGGGTCTGTTCGGGTCGGGTCCCTTATCTGTTGTGTGCCATTGGGCCTGGGCCTTCGTCGTTCACCCTTATTATACAGACCTGAGTAAAATACTCAGTACTTATGTGAGGAGGGGGGTGCGGCACACCCCCCCCCCCCCAATGAGGGGCGGGGCCGGGGGGAGGGTCCCGAAAAAATTTGGGCAAAATTTAGTAAAAATGACACTTTTTGGAGAAAATTTGACAAAATTTAGGTATTTCTGGTGGATCTGGGGGGGAGGCCGGGAGGGTCCCTAAAATATGGCCGGAGAGGCCCCGCAAAAATTTTGACCCCGTTATATGTATGGTGTACATAATATGTAGGTGAAATGAAAACAGATCAACAACACTCACGCAAGGCTAATAACCAATAGGTAAATAATATATACATGTGTTCTCGAACGAACAAATACAACTTGTAAATGAGTTCTTAGACAGCATTATGGAGCATCCGAAAATTAAGATCCGACTCCTACTTATTGTACGAGAAAAATATGCAAGGATATTTGAACATGCTCTCGTGTAGATTGTTAAATGAGCCAAAGAAAAGTTTAAGGGTCTGGGGAAAATTATAGAATCCCTAGACTTTTATCACTTCTTTCACACCCCCTTAAATATTATTTATTAAAAAATAATACTTACTTAACTATTTGCGACATGTTTTAATACGCTCGTTTCCACCCTTCAGGGGGGGGGGGGGTTAGAGACAAGAGAAGACTCTATCTTGAGAAGACTCACATAATGGGGTCACCACACTACACATCATAGTAAACAGTACAAAAGCATGTTAATTACTCTAAGAGCTGACTAATGTACAAACAGTAGTTAGTAGATAGCAGAAGCAGCAAGCAGAGAGTAAAAGTGCAGTTAAACAGGGTGTTAGGTGTTGCTTTAAGAATATCTGTCGTCTACTTCAGATGATAATACTCGTAGCTATAAACCAACTACATAAATGGTGGAAAGCTCCCCCCTTTCGCTTGGTCACAAACTCGCATACCCCCTCCAGACCCTTCTAACTGCCAATGTCTGCCCCTATCCAGCTTTTCCAGAATAGGGGGTCTACTACAGAACTAGTACATAACAAACTAAATACATAACTAAGGGTCATACTTGATTTTGTTAGTAAAACTTAACAACTAATAATCGTTCATAATGCTTGACCTAAATTTAAGGAATTCCAACACAGCAAACAATTATACAATAAAAGGGCGGCCGATTGTCTACAAATAGAAACCGTTGTCGCACCTAAAGCTGCTTACAGTTCGCAATTCGCATACCAGAAAGGCTCAAGACTACAATATTTTCTTATCACTACCCATATTGTCAATCAAATATAATATGTAGGCCTACAGTATCAGTATGTATAATAGGGGCCAGAACCAAAACTATATTTTCTTTCTCTCCCCCTGCACAGTGCATATTCTAAATACGGACAACTTACACACGACATTGAACTAGTGCAATCTAAAGACTTTTAAACCAAATCTTTCAACAATAACCGACATATTCCACCCACGAAAAGCCTTACTGGCTTATCCACTTCCAAAGCTTAACCACTGTATTTTGTCTGCTTTTGACCGACATTAGCCTACGAATATATATAGACTATGATAAGGAAACTTATTCTGACTATGACATAACCAGAAAAATAAACAAAAGGGGGCGCTTTCCTGCTAAATATTGTTTGACATTTTCGGCTATCTGACAAAGTTACTCCCAGTTACTAAAAATAACTGTTAAACTGTATATTATTGTAAAGCAAATAAATCTGCCTAAGCATAGTACCCATTGCCATATTAGGAGACCTAATATACCAACAAATATTTAAGTCAGGCTGACTTTAATCACTGGTAAAGAAAAGGGTAATGGTATTGCCAACTCAACCACAAAAGCCAATGCAATATACAGTCAAGGTTATCGTTACGTAAGAAATTCCGCTAAGGGTCCCCCTTTGGTTTTTGTTGCCGGGTCGGAAAAATTGTTTAATTTACCAAATTCGTTTCAAAATTAAAAAGTTTCGGCGTTTTTTTTGGATCTGCTGCCGTCAAACCTCTGCAATTTGTCATTTAGCCCTCCTAGTTATATGCCTAATCTCTTACACAAGAAATTAAAAATTTTTACCTCTGGCTACAGATTCAAAATTTTAAAAACTAAATAAAATTAAAACCTCTGCCAAATCCTAAACTCCCTGACCAATGACCATACATGTAGTTGGGTGGGATAAAAGGAAGACCCCCCCAAAAAAAACAAAATTCGGTGCCGGGGGGGCGAGGGGGATCCCGCCTGGGGAGAAAAAGGGGGTAGGGTCCCGTCGGGAGTAGAATTTTGGCCAAAATTTGAAAAAATTGACATTTTTTGTGAATTTTAAGCAATTTCTACCGAAATTTTCGCCAAAAATTGTCGAAATCGGCGTTTTTTATCACAAAAGTTAAAAATAGCGTCATTTTTGAGGTGGGGTCAAAAATGAGTTGACGCAGGGGAGGGGGGGGTCCCACCAAGAGGGGCAGGAGTGCCGGGATGAGTACCCAAAGTTTAGTGCTGTTACATGTGCATACATAGTATATATATATATATATATATATATACATATTACATACATTGTACGTCCCTGACATCGGAAAATTGTTCAAACAAAAATATAAACATTCTCACAATTTATTTTACTGCAACGAAGCCAAAAAAGTTAAGATCATTAAAAAATGCTCACAAGGTCCTTCAAAAACTAATTTAGAGCAGTTTGACCTCTGAACTTTGAATCATTTTACAAGAATGATGTGCTAAAAGTTGCTGGCAAGCTACATATGTACAGCCTATTAAAATTTTGCATACATTAGCTAACAAAATAAATTCCTGGGAAGTTAGCTAGGTCTAATAAAAAACACAATATCAGTTGCCGTAAAAAATACTGCAAATATGTAGCTATCATATGTATAGAGAAACTTCTTCAGTTCTTGGAATTGTAGGACCAGCTAAGATAGTGCGTTCAATTAAACTGAAGTCTAGGCACACAAAATGGCTTATATATCGCCAGGATAACATTACTCATTTACCCGTTGACTATCATAGAACGAAGCAACTTTATAACGGATTAAAAAGCTACTTGAGCATTTTTCATGTCTCCCCCCAAAAGGGAACAGTGCAACAGGACTGTGCACTCACTGAGGGAGTTTCATAAATTAATATTAACTGGATTAGACTAACTAGATTAACATAAATATAGAATAAACTTAAAATCATAAAATTTTGCAGACAAATCAAATGCAAACGATGCGGTTTAGCTAGCCATTCTACAAAGTTAATAACCTGTAGTCAATCTTTACTGAAGTTAATCTAGTTAATCTAATCCAAATGACCAGTTAATACAATTTATAAAAAGGCCATGTGTTATAAAATCTGTATTGACTACATCATCAACTAATACCTAAATAATAAAACTGCCAATCACTTTATGAATGATCAGAGATCACCCACTAATGTAATTACCTTATAATAACTATCAGCATTGAAGTTGATCCCAAATGTTTCGTTTTAAGGAACAATAAACACTGATTTCAAGAAAAAATATTAAATTCAAAATTTCTACAAGCCAAGCTTAGACAAAAGAGACAATATAAGAAATTTTTTAATCCGAATTAAATATGCAAAAGAACCCATATGGCGAATTGTAAAATTGAAAACAACTGCAACGTACCGTTTTTTACATCGTTTTCGGTTAATGTGGGAGATAAATTTCAATATCCACATAATTAATGGTGATAATTAACATAAAACAAAACGCAAAAAATCCATACGCTAATCAGCCTTGAACGATAAAAAATGGATATATATACTTCATAAAAAATAAATCACACATCCTAATCATTACATTTTTTGTCATGGGGTCTCAAAAGGGAAAGCTAAAGTTAGTTCAGAATGTTTCCAAAATTCAAAATGTCTGCACAAACTCAGAAAAGGAAACCTGTAAAACTCCATTAGAAAAGGGAAGTATATAAAGAAATAACCAAAATATATTTTTCCGGAAAATATAAAATGCTGGCAGTTCACTTTACTTTGTACTTATGAATCAAAAAATGGATATAACAAGAATATGCGCCCTGCTAAACTTGAAGTCTTTAATACCATGCCACAAAGAAAACCGTACATAATTCTTACAGCAAAGTTTTCCGCTAACACCTTTCGCTTGCGAAAACTTATGTAAAAAGTTACATAAGAGGATCTGCAGAGTGAAAGTTTTCTGAAACAAAACTTTGAACCTGACAGTTTCGCGAAGTTTTCAATTTAATCGAATAGTCGAAAAAAACTAAACAACTTTGTTAGATACTGTTTGCAAGAAACATGAATTTCGTGCCGTAAGACAATAAACTTGAAATACTGTAGTTCTTGTCAATTTCTAACTGAAATACATTACATTGCATCTACTGCATGCATTGAGGGGGGTCACTAAGGGTCTCATATTAAAAAAAGGGGGGGACGTGGGGATATAACTGAAAGGTGATTTAATGACTCCCGAACGGGCACATTGTTTTACTATAAAAAAGAGGGAGACGCCTAGACGAAAAAATAGCCCCCTCCTCAAACTTTTTATGTGTAGTTGTGTAATGTTACAGTGGTTTTTTTATTGTAAAAGCTATTGGGTGGTCTCAGCCTGTTACTGTAACAGTGCATATATATATTTACTGCCCAGCAAAACACGGGGGGCACTACATGCATTTTAAAATAGAATCGGGGAAAATATACATTAAAAAAACTTCATGATAACAAAACGGAAAGGGTTCCACAAGTATATATATAACTAAATTGATTTAAATACATACATAACTAATCTAAATAATTACGCCCCCCCCCCCGAGAAAAATATTAAAAACAGAAAACAAGCATCATTTTCTACTAAATTGTTTTGAACAGCAGCTGAAGAAGCACTACAGCAGAACTGAATTCTGAGCCACCACTCTAAGCGTGACGCAAACAACTAAATAATATAATACAGTAATTATTACAAAATACAAAACTGTGTCATGACAATTTGTAAATAAATTCAACCCTCATCTCTGACTCACACGACTTAACATGACCGTCGTGGTATTCCCACGTGAAATAAGTGGAGTGATTTTTGGCTGGTACTGTAAAATAGGACTGATTTGACAGTAATTTGGAATAAGAACAGTTATGACTAGAATTGAGCATTGGAGGGACATATTTGGTAGAATGAGAGAATGTGTAAACACACTATTTGAGGCTTGTACACAGGGGTGTACGCGGGTCAAAATTTGTTTGTAACCCACAGGCCACAACACCGAAACCCGCGACTTGACACTCCTGGATTAGTTACATATGACCCGCGAAGCAAGAACCCGTTTCGATTCTTGCTTCATGATAATTTTCCAGATCTAAAAATTTTTAAAAATATTAAAACTTTGCTTAAACAGTTCGCTGTTACACATCATAGCAGAATTCTGTTTGGGTCTTCAACTATGTATGACCCAGGACCCCTGAACTTGAAAATGTTAATCTTCACTACGACAATCGGGGACACTAACCCCACAACCCCCCACATATAACAATCCCATCCTCCCCATACCATATAATAAATCCCCCCTCCATTCCACAAACAAATGCCCCCCACTAGCAGCCAAACTATACACACCACACTAGCTTTTACAATAAAAAAACCACTGTAACATTACACAACTACAATAAAAAGTTTGGGAGGGGGCTATTTTTTCGTCTAGGCGTCTCCCTCTTTTTTATATAGTAAACAATGTCCCGCTCTTCGAGCAAAATCAATATCCCCTCATGTCTCTCAAAGAACCCAGACCCCCCCAAGCACAGAAGCAAAAAAGAGAAAACAAAACACAGATCAAGACACGCACAAACATCCAAACAATAACAAAGTAACATTCAAAAAAAACCGCAAACGCACAAAGAAAAACTCACTCGCAATCCTCAAACTACAAAGTCGCAAGCAAAAGCAAAACTGCGAAAAATTACTTCTTGCATATATAAAATAGGGGCGCCTTACTCTTAGTTATCCCCCTCCCCCCCCCCCCTTTTTTAACATGAGACCCACCCCCCCCCCAAGCAGCAAGAGCAAAATATCATAGAAAACAAGAACACAATCAATATACCACGAAACATTCGCAAACATATATCTAACAAAATTTCACTACGAAAAAAAACCGCAAACTCAGCAAATCAAAAACACACTCTAGATCCTCATTAACTACATAATTCCCAAGCGAAAGAGCAAAACGCAAAATATACTCTCATAAAAACTCAATAGCAGCCATATCATATATCCATTAAAAGACAAAGAAAGGAACGCCAGCATTATATTTTCCAAAAATATCATTTCTTTTTCATATTAAAAAAAAAAAACGCCACATATATTCCAAAAATATATTATTTCTGTATATACTTCCCTTTTCTAATGGAGTTTTACAGGTTTCCTTTTCTGAGTTTGTGCAGACATTTTGAATTTTGGAAACATTCTAATTTACTTTAGCTTTCCCTTTTTGAGACCCATGACAAAAAATGTTAATGATTAGGATGTGTGATTTATTTTTTATGAAGTATATATATCCATTTTTTATCGTTCAAGGCTGATTAGCGTATGGATTTTTTGCGTTTTGTTTTATGTTAATTATCACCATTAATTATGTGGATATTGAAATTTATCTCCCACATTAACCGAAAACGATGTAAAAAACGGTACGTTGCAGTTGTTTTCAATTTTACAATTCGCCAGATGGGTTCTTTTGCATATTTAATTCGGATTAAAAATATTTCTTATATTGTCTCTTTTGTCTAAGCTTGGCTTGTAGAAATTTTGAATTTAATATTTTTTCTTGAAATCAGTGTTTATTGTTCCTTAAAACGAAACATTTGGGATCAACTTCAATGCTGATAGTTATTATAAGGTAATTACATTAGTGGGTGATCTCTGATCATTCATAAAGTGATTGGCAGTTTTATTATTTAGGTATTAGTTGATGATGTATATATATAGTCAATACAGATTTTATAACACATGGCCTTTTTATAAATTGTATTAACTGGTCATTTGGATTAGATTAACTAGATTAACTTCAGTAAAGATTGACTACAGGTTATTAACTTTGTAGAATGGCTAGCTAAACCGCATCGTTTGCATTTGATTTGTCTGCAAAATTTTATGATTTTAAGTTTATTCTATATTTATGTTAATCTAGTTAGTCTAATCCAGTTAATATTAATTTATGAAACTCCCTCAGTGAGTGCACAGTCCTGTTGCACTGTTCCCTTTTGGGGGGAGACATGAAAAATGCTCAAGTAGCATTTTAATCCGTTATAAAGTTGCTTCGTTCTATGATAGTCAACGGGTAAATGAGTAATGTTATCCTGGCGATATATAAGCCATTTTGTGTGCCTAGACTTCAGTTTAATTGAACGCACTATCTTAGCTGGTCCTACAATTCCAAGAACTGAAGAAGTTTCTCTATACATATGATAGCTACATATTTGCAGTATTTTTTACGGCAACTGATATTGTGTTTTTTATTAGACCTAGCTAACTTCCCAGGAATTTATTTTGTTAGCTAATGTATGCAAAATTTTAATAGGCTGTACATATGTAGCTTGCCAGCAACTTTTAGCACATCATTCTTGTAAAATGATTCAAAGTTCAGAGGTCAAACTGCTCTAAATTAGTTTTTGAAGGACCTTGTGAGCATTTTTTAATGATCTTAACTTTTTTGGCTTCGTTGCAGTAAAATAAATTGTGAGAATGTTTATATTTTTGTTTGAACAATTTTCCGATGTCAGGGACGTACAATGTATGTAATATGTATATATATATACTATGTATGCACATGTAACAGCACTAAACTTTGGGTACTCATCCCGGCACTCCTGCCCCTCTTGGTGGGACCCCCCCTCCCCTGCGTCAACTCATTTTTGACCCCACCTCAAAAATGACGCTATTTTTAACTTTTGTGATAAAAAACGCCGATTTCGACAATTTTTGGCGAAAATTTCGGTAGAAATTGCTTAAAATTCACAAAAAATGTCAATTTTTTCAAATTTTGGCCAAAATTCTACTCCCGACGGGACCCTACCCCCTTTTTCTCCCCAGGCGGGATCCCCCTCGCCCCCCCGGCACCGAATTTTGTTTTTTTTGGGGGGGTCTTCCTTTTATCCCACCCAACTACATGTATGGTCATTGGTCAGGGAGTTTAGGATTTGGCAGAGGTTTTAATTTTATTTAGTTTTTAAAATTTTGAATCTGTAGCCAGAGGTAAAAATTTTTAATTTCTTGTGTAAGAGATTAGGCATATAACTAGGAGGGCTAAATGACAAATTGCAGAGGTTTGACGGCAGCAGATCCAAAAAAAACGCCGAAACTTTTTAATTTTGAAACGAATTTGGTAAATTAAACAATTTTTCCGACCCGGCAACAAAAACCAAAGGGGGACCCTTAGCGGAATTTCTTACGTAACGATAACCTTGACTGTATATTGCATTGGCTTTTGTGGTTGAGTTGGCAATACCATTACCCTTTTCTTTACCAGTGATTAAAGTCAGCCTGACTTAAATATTTGTTGGTATATTAGGTCTCCTAATATGGCAATGGGTACTATGCTTAGGCAGATTTATTTGCTTTACAATAATATACAGTTTAACAGTTATTTTTAGTAACTGGGAGTAACTTTGTCAGATAGCCGAAAATGTCAAACAATATTTAGCAGGAAAGCGCCCCCTTTTGTTTATTTTTCTGGTTATGTCATAGTCAGAATAAGTTTCCTTATCATAGTCTATATATATTCGTAGGCTAATGTCGGTCAAAAGCAGACAAAATACAGTGGTTAAGCTTTGGAAGTGGATAAGCCAGTAAGGCTTTTCGTGGGTGGAATATGTCGGTTATTGTTGAAAGATTTGGTTTAAAAGTCTTTAGATTGCACTAGTTCAATGTCGTGTGTAAGTTGTCCGTATTTAGAATATGCACTGTGCAGGGGGAGAGAAAGAAAATATAGTTTTGGTTCTGGCCCCTATTATACATACTGATACTGTAGGCCTACATATTATATTTGATTGACAATATGGGTAGTGATAAGAAAATATTGTAGTCTTGAGCCTTTCTGGTATGCGAATTGCGAACTGTAAGCAGCTTTAGGTGCGACAACGGTTTCTATTTGTAGACAATCGGCCGCCCTTTTATTGTATAATTGTTTGCTGTGTTGGAATTCCTTAAATTTAGGTCAAGCATTATGAACGATTATTAGTTGTTAAGTTTTACTAACAAAATCAAGTATGACCCTTAGTTATGTATTTAGTTTGTTATGTACTAGTTCTGTAGTAGACCCCCTATTCTGGAAAAGCTGGATAGGGGCAGACATTGGCAGTTAGAAGGGTCTGGAGGGGGTATGCGAGTTTGTGACCAAGCGAAAGGGGGAGCTTTCCACCATTTATGTAGTTGGTTTATAGCTACGAGTATTATCATCTGAAGTAGACGACAGATCATTCTTAAAGCAACACCTAACACCCTGTTTAACTGCACTTTTTACTCTCTGCTTGCTGCTTCTGCTATCTACTAACTACTGTTTGTACATTAGTAAGCTCTTAGAGTAAATAACATGCTTTTGTACTGTTTACTATGATGTGTAGTGTGGTGACCCCATTATGTGAGTCTTCTCAAGAGAGAGTCTTCTCTTGTCTCTAACCCCCCCCCCCCCTGAAGGGTGGAAACGAGCGTATTAAAACATGTCGCTAATCGTTCAGTAAGTATTAGTTTTTAATAAATAATATTGCAGGGGGTGTGCCAGAAGTGATAAAAGTCTAGGGATTCTATAATTTTCCCCAGACCCCCCTTAAACTTTTCTTTGGCTCATTTAACAATCTACACGAGAGCATGTTCAAATATCCTTGCATATTTTTCTCGTACAATAAGTAGGAGTCGGATCTTAATTTTCGGATGCTCCATAATGCTGTCTAAGAACTCATTTACAAGTTGTATTTGTTCGTTCGAGAACACATGTATATATTATTTACCTATTGGTTATTAGCCTTGCGTGAGTGTTGTTGATCTGTTTTCATTTCACCTACATATTATGTACACCATACATATAACGGGGTCAAAATTTTGGGGGGCCTCTCCGGCCATATTTTAGGGACCCTCCCGGCCTCCCCCCCAGATCCACCAAAAATACCCTAAATTTTGTCAAATTTTCTCAAAAAGTGTCATTTTTACTAAATTTTGCCCAAATTTTCGGGACCCTCCCCCCGGCCCCGCCCCTCATTGGGGGGGGGGGTGTCCGCACCCCCCCTCCTCACATAAGTAATGAGTATTGTACTCAGGTCTGTATAATAAGGGTGAACGACGAAGGCCCAGGCCCAATGGCACACAACAGATAAGGGACCCGACCCGAACAGACCCGATCCCGAACTGTAATTGAAAGCACAGCCGCGCAGGTTCTTCATATTTCTAGTTTCATTGATGCATATATATTTTGAGGATTGTTTAAGCACATAGGAGGAAGAAGCTACATCCTTATTAGCTGTCAAACATTTCAAAAATGGAAAGCAACGCTCTATCTATTATACACTTGACTGGTTTCGAAAATGTATACACATATTTTTAAGTTTTTAGCAGCTTTGGAGCTTTTTATGCCGTTTTTGTAGTTGAAATTTTTTTGTTTCTTCAGATTATATCTTCCTTGAGATTTTTGATACAAACATAAATTAATGCTATTAAGATAATATATTACTAAGCAGTTATTGCAATTATATATGGCTTTCCTTTAATATTGTTCTCTTCTACGTTCATAGATTATAGACCCCCCTTGTCTCTTATTCCAGGTTTACGCTAACGGTACGCGATATATACATACATATATTGTTTGTTATTTATTTGTTCTTATTTAACTTTTCATTGTTGTATAACCTGTTTATTATGGTTGCTGAGGGGTTTGCTACTCCGCCTTAATTCCAGCAATGTCTCTGACTACACTGCTTGTCATGTTTAACAAGCTTTGGTTGACTCTGAAAATTCGCTAGTTGGTATTTTGACATTTGAATGCTTGTCAGTTTTTCCCCCCTGCATGTCTGTCTTGAATGCATTCTTTGCTAGATTTGCATACTACTCTGGTTTTTGTATTAGCAATCCTCAATTTCAGTATCAGTAGTCTAGTCATCGTCATGTCGAAGTTGAGTCTGCTCCAATTTTCAGTTTTTTTAATTAATGATAATTTAGATCCATGTATGTGTATGTGTATGTGTATGTATACACAGTGGTGGACGCGGGTCAGAATTTTCGACTCAACCCAACCCGCGGCTCGACATTCGTGGGTAACCCGCGCCGTTAATCCCGACCAGCGACTCCCTTTGACCCATCTAGGGATGGAAGTCTCGGGTTTTTGTCCGAGACCGAGACCAGGAAACCGAGACTACCGAGACCGAGACCAAATTCCGAGACCGCCAAAACCGAGACTTTGGGACATTTTTTGCCATTTTTTCACCTATTGAATTGATGACTTTTTACAAGTTTTTAGGTAAACTTACAAGACCATGGTCAGACACCTTATGTATGATATATAACTAACAGCTACATCACGGTAATGTTGGTTACGTTCCTGGTTTCTTTCTACTTAAATACTGTGAAATTTTGACCTCTGTCCATTGTCCAAAAACAGACGCAATTTGTCATTGTTCACGCCAGAAAATAGCAGTTTCTGACACTGTTTGGCTGAATTTAGTTAAAAATCGCTCAGCTTGTATTGGAATTACCAATGTTCTGCTAAAATATACACCCAAGATAAAAAGGATTTTTAGCTCAAAAATTAGACCTGCGCGCCGTGACGCTCTTTCATTCTTTGCCTCAGGCGTGACACCCCTTTGAATTGTGCCCCTCAATACCCTGGGACTAAATTTTAGTTGGGAGTAGAGTCTTCCCTTCTCATCTACCGAACT
>JASANF010017617.1:0-30941 GCA_030248245.1 Trissonchulus sp. WLG1_4
GGCAAAGTTTCGTAGGTGGACTGCCATTCAGTGTAACACCAAATAATGCGACTTGGCGGTGGGTTTATCAGCTGGTCTGCGTATCTGACCAATTTAGACACAAATGTTGTCTTGCCTGCTTTTGTGGGCGCTGCTACTATACACGTGAATGGATGCTGAAGTTTTAAGAATGGTGTTGGAATTACTTGAAGTTTACCCATGTTTGTGACAACTGACTGCCATTTGAAATATTCTTTTATTGATTATGCATACATACAATAGAGAATTAGTCAAACATGATTTCATATTTTAAAGTTATCAAGACATTTGAAATTGTAGTATCAAATGTTTTGGTAATGTCAGCATTGCTGGTTCTCAACAGTAGTGCTTCAATGGCAGGGTGTTGTCGTATTTTCGCCCTTGTTCCTACTAGCAAAGCCTCAGTTTCTTTCCATTCACCAGGTATTGCGTCACCCACGACTTTGGCTCTGTGCGGTGACCAGGCCTGCATGATCCGAGGATAGGCATTGAAGTCCTCGAGATACATTGCTTTCTCTGACTGGCAGTATTGTTCAACACTTCGGTACATATATCCTTTAAAGTTGAATGGTGCACAATATGACCGTCCAAGGGGGTCAAGTCTGGCGTTCGTTGACATGACATCAGGCACAATCTCATCAGCTGCCTTGCTTGCCATTGCTATATGTTGTTTACAGGTCGTACAAAGCTAGCAAGTCTTCTCTGGTTAAATACAGTGGACCTGCAATAGCAAACATGATTTGCTTGTCACCGGCAAGACAAAGTTGGATGTTGTCTTGTTCAGCTATGTAAGGGCAAAGCAAATTGGTAGTTTTTGCAGTTTGAAAAATATTTGTTGAGAAATTGCTGAATTTTGTTCAATTGACGCAATGTATACGTCACACGAGTACTGCCCTGAACAATACTAATGTGACCATCAGACTGAAGTTCAATTGTTGTTGGTTTGGTGAAAGGTTGTGGAGTACCGGACTTGGTTATATTGCAGTCACAGTGCATACACATCATGATTTTGATGAAATTGACATTAACAGATATCAGAATGCCTATAGTTAAGGTAAAGCCTACGCTGCTGACAATCACATAACATTTGCTTACCGCCATGGTAAAAATCAGAAGAAAACGTCAATTATTGATATCACAGCTAGAGGTCTTGCCTTTTATTAACTCTACAACAAATCAGCTACAGGGCCAGCCATGTGGATAATCAATAAAAACCCCGTAAGAGCGGTAATCAGACAATTTGTTGTAATTGTAATCACAAGAAGCCCATACAATCGGTTGTTGTTGTTTACTGCCGGATATGCAAAGTGTAATCACTGCAAGAAAATGTTCAAACGCAAGGGACATTTGAAGAAGCACTGTGTCAAAGTGCACGGTGTTGAATACAAAGAGCGTAAACCAAGGCAAAGAAAGCCGATGGACATGGGTGTTGGTTCAAAAACTATACTAAATGATGAAGCGGAACCCAATAAACAAGACGGTGCAGAACCCAAACATGAAGAAAAACACACCAATGCAGTGAATCAGCGAACACAGAAGAAATGGACACGGAAGCTGAACCAGACACAACTGAAGTGGAAAAGCAATATTCTGTTCAAAATGTTGAAGTTACGCCAAATACAATGACCGTACACATTGTGGGTGATTCTGCTGACCTGTTGCCTTCGAAATTTCTTTTCATGTAGAGACGTGAGATAAAAACACTGTGTAGAATGATATGTAGGTTTATGCATACAAAATAAAATAATTTAAAAAAACGTATGCATAATACCACGGCAGTGGTGGCAGAGAACCTTCTCGTGGTGCTGTTGTTAAGACCATAAGCCAAACTGATCTTACTCTGCCCATATATATACCAACAACCAACTGAATTTCCGTCAGTAATATACAGTCTTTTGTGCAGGACGGTTGTGTTTAACACTAGCTTTAAGTGTCAGCTGGGCGGAACATTGACTAAATCTGGAAAAAACAAGCTGAAGATCAAGATTTTCACTTGCACTATGGCGAACGTCGTCAACGTCGTGCTAGTGGGTAAATTCGCCAGCCTGGACGTTAAACCAATTGGAAGGTGTCCTGAGAAATTCAGTAGCACGGTGGTGAAATATGACGGACTAACGTTCTTGGTATTCAACAAAAGCAGTTTTGTTTTCCTTGGTGCTAAATCAATATGCCAAGCTGAAGAAACATCACGGAAATATGCCAAATTCTTAAACACCACTGTCAAATCAGCAAATGTGACGAATATCGTTGGGTCAAGCCAGACTGGATTTAATGTGGACTTGCCCTTATTTGCACTCATTGATTAGTAGCGCAAGCATGGAACCAGAACTTTTCTGTGGCAATAGCTTCAAGTGCAAGAATGGAACAGTACGATTATTTCACAATGGCAGCCTGTCTGAACTTTGCAAACAGTAATAATTCATTGAAATTCTTCTGTAGCTTACACGACCTGCTCAAGTTTATCCCAAGGCTAAAATCAACGATACAATGGGTGCAGCCAAAAATGAGTGAATTAATACATTTTTTCTTGAACTTTTGGATTCCTAATTTTTTCCAAACATAATGATCCACATTTGTTATTTTCAGTAGTTATATGTTGTAACTTTGAATGCGGAATACTATAGGTTTAATGAAAATTACTATATCGTACTACATTGTATAGTACAGTGCTTTATACTGTACTATTGTTTAAAATTTAGGAAAAATCAAGAATTTTCACTGCCAGTTTTACAGTATGCTTCTCTATTTCGTACAATCTATTTCGTACAATAATATGTAGAGGCTGAGTAGGCGGAGCTTTGCACTGATTGGCTGTCAGCTGTTATTCAAACATCCAATCTAATGTTTAGACAAACCCAGATGTAGACAAACCCAGAATACGCCATGTCTGTATGTGTCTGTCTGTATGTGTGTGTGTATGTGTGGTTACTCAGTCACGCAGCTGGTTCGCATGCATTGCATGTACATTCAAAACGTAACAGCAAATTGGGCCACATAACAAGGTTACGATTATCACTATTAAACTGGCCGTGCTTGATTATGTAGGTGTACACACAAAGACTAAGTGATTGTGATCAGTATAAGCAAAATTAGACACTCGACCAATCAACCGCGACCAATAGGTCGCGGCCAATACCCTTGAAACTAGTACCATTGAACAGGTCATGGTCGATTACCTGGGTATGGACACCAAGATTATGTGATTTGGACCAGTATTCGCAAAGTCAGACAATCGACCAATCATCCGCGACCAATAGGTTGCGGCCAATAATCTTAAAACTAATATCATTGAACTGGTCATGGTCGATTACCTGGGTATGGACACCAAGATTACGTGATTCGGACAAGTATTCGCAAAGTTAGACATTCGACCAATCACCCGCGACCAATAGGTCGCAACCAATAACCTTGAAACTGGTACCATTGAACTGGTCATGGTCGATTACCTGGGTATGGACACTAAGATTACGTGATTCGGACAAGTATTCGCAAAGTTAGACATTCGACCAATCACCCGCGACCAGTAGGTCGCGACCAATAACCTTGAAACTAGTACCATTGATCTGGTCATGGTCGATTACCTGGGTATGGACACCAAAATTATGTGATTGTGACCAGTATAAGCAAAATTAGACATTCGACCAATCACCCGCGACCAATAGGTCGCGGCCAATAACCTTGAAACTAGTACCATTGATCTGGTCATGGTCGATTACCTGGGTATGGACACCAAAATTATGTGATTGTGACCAGTATAAGTAAAATTAGACATTCGACCAATCACCCGCGACCAATAGGTCGCGGCCAATAACCTTGAAACTAGTACCATTGAACAGGTCATGGTCGATTACCTGGGTATGGACACCAAGATTAAGTGATTCGAACACGTATAAGCAAAGTTAGGTAGTCGTTTGATCACTCGAGGGTTATAGGTCGCGGGATCTGACCTCGGGACCAACGCCATTGAACTGGGCATGGTCGATAACATAGGTATAGACACCAAGATTATGTGATTTGGGCACATATAAGCAAAGTTTGACATTCGACCAATCACCCGCAACCAATAGGTCGCGGCCAATAACCTTGAAACTAGTACCATTGATCTGGTGATGGTCGATTACCTGGGTATGGACACCAACATTATGTGATTTGGGCACATATAAGCAAAGTTAGACATTCGACCAATCACCCGCGACCAATAAGTCGCGAAATATGACCTCGGGACCAGCGCCATTGAACGTCGATAACATGGGTATAGACACCGAGATCAAGTGATTCGGCCAAGTATTAGCCGAGAAATAAGGTGTCCCAAAAGCGGGAGCAAACCGCCTCCCCTCCCCTCCAGAAACTGGTTTAAACTGGTTTTCATAAAACGTCCAAAAAGCGGGAGCAAATTTCCTCCCCCCCTCCAGAAACTGGTTTAAACCGGTTTTCATAAAACGTCCAAAAAGCGGGAGCAAATTCCCCTCCCCCCCTCAATTGAGGGGGGGGGAGGAGGGGGGGAGGCGGTTTGCTCCCAATTTTTTGACACCCAAAGGAGCACATCCTGTCGCCCCTCTACTACTTATGCCATTTGTTCTGAATAATTCCGGTTCAACATTATGCAGCTAGGTAATCAAACCTTTCCTTACGGACAATGGGGCATCGTTGCGGAAAAGTATGAACTAAGCTTTGAGTTTTGCTGCAGTGCCTTCTGCTCTTCATGTAGCTATCTTATTGGAAAAATTTGACTATTGGGGGTTTTATAGAATGTGTTCAAACCTTGACAAAACAGTGTCTCCGCGTTGTGAAACGGAGATACTGTGGCTTTTGCTGCTCTATTTCTTTGTAAATATTGTAGTAGTATGGACCATTATCATCTCCTTAAATAAAATAATTCCGTGTCTTTTAAACTTTAGCAGAGTTATTAATATACTGCTTAGCAAGTTCATTACGGATTAACTGAATTGACGCAATTTTTCAAGTACCAAAGTATAACGCAGTAAACTCACCCAAAAAAGTTGAACACTAATCACTTTGCAGTTAATTTATTAGTTAGTAACGCATCTACAACCACTCTTGAATTACAAGATCAAAGAGCCAGTTCTGCCCGAACTTCGTTTGTCCGATCAGCCATATTGTCATGTAGTTATGTACCTCCAAAATTTTGTAAGCATGTGTTGCACTTAAGGGGGCGCTCTGAGTAACTTCCAATAAGTCAAATTGCTATAAATTTTTGTTTCTTATTGTTTCAAACTTTTTGGCTTGAGTGCAATCAAGATGAACACCAGGCAAGCATTTTTGCAAGTTTGATGAGTCTCGGAACATTGTAACAAATTTTATGACTGCATAAAAATTGAAATTTTGAAAAATTTGACGAATTTTTGAAATGACGTAGCTCAATGGTGCCTCAACCAAATTTAACAATCAATAGCTTAAATGAAAGACAATTATCTTGCCGAGGTGTGTAATAATTACAATTCATGAAATTCGGCGCCTCCAAATACATCTGCTCTAACAGTCTGCAAAGTTTCAAGCGGATCGGTTTTCGCAGCTGACAGTAATCTTAAAAAATGTACGCTATAGCTCAATTTTAAAAACCTGAAGTTTGCCTACACATACGTATTTTCCAAAAAATAGAGCTAATTTTTCTGTACTAAAATCCGTTGAGAAAAGTTACAGAAGCCAAAAAGTAGCTAACGAAAAATTAGTTTGAAAAATAGTGTATTTTTGTCAATGTTGGTCAACGTATTTTGGAAATTTTTTTAGAAAAATTTGCCTACACAAACGACTTTTTGAAAAGTTGTAACTAGCAATTAGCTACAAAGAACTGTTTTAAAAAGTACCAAAAACCATATAGAATTTTTTGGTATATCGATTTAAAGATTTTTTCCCATTGAAAAATAGGTTAAAATTTCAAGTTGAACAAAAGTTGACGTTATATACATCAAATGAAAGCTAATTTAATTTGCAACAACTTTTCTTCTTGAGTTAATTAACAAAAACTTACGTGAAAAATTTTATCGCCCAAAGTCGATTATTCAGAGCGCCACCTTAAGGTGGTAGTTTCGTGTATGCAGTTTTTGTCGCGATTCGCTCGAATCAACAACTAACTTTATGAAATTTGACACACATATGAAGCACTTGTAGGCCAACATATGTGCAAATTATAGGCTCTTTATAATCAGTTACACTATAATTATAACGAAAAAAGTAGTGTTTTTGACATTTTTTGGTTATTTTCACAATATATAGTGAATTTTAAACAAATCTTTTCAAAAACAGTAATGTTTTTCACTAAATTTAAAAAAGTATCTGGATATTTTACTTAAGATTACTTTGGAGTGTTAATACGCATATTTAACTGCAACTGTTTTCAGGAAATTGAC
This sequence comes from Trissonchulus sp. WLG1_4, assembly GCA_030248245.1. NCBI lineage: Eukaryota > Metazoa > Nematoda > Enoplea > Enoplida > Ironidae > Trissonchulus > Trissonchulus sp. WLG1_4. The sequence goes on from JASANF010017617.1 coordinate 6,387, forward strand.
ACTTTCTGAATATGACTCTTTTTTCTCTTTGAAATGTTGTGCTGTAAAATTTAAGGTACATATGTATTTCTTCAAAATTCGGCACAGAACTAGTCGTATTTGCATTGCAGTGTTGTATTAAAGCTCATGTTACCAACTGCTATATAGTCAGGGTTATGAGCTCTGAGTTACCCCTTTTTTGCCTAAAAACGCTCAAAAACACTTGACATGACGTGATGTTATATATTTGTTTTCTGCTTCTGTGCTGTAGTTTGAATGTATTAGCGGTAATATTGGAAAACAGTAGGTTACTTTAGACTATGGGAATAAAATTTATTGCCGTGGTTGCCATGGCAACGCACACGAGTTCATTATACTAGAATATACGTCATGTGCTCAAAAGTGTCAATTTGCTGATTATGTGTGCAGTCTATATTGATAATATTTAACTACAATAAAGAAAACTAAAATGTCTAGATTCCATTTTATGCAATTAGTGATAGGCATTGTAGTTTTTGTTTTCTCAAGCCATAAAGTTTTACGAAATTCAAAAACGTTCTATTTTGAAGCTTAGATCTGAAGTGCTGAAGCAATGTGAAGACTTATTCAAATGAAACTATGCACGTATTGAAACACCTACAATTGAATTTGGACTAAATTATAATTAAACTTAATCAGGTTATACTCTTTCCAAAAAAACATAACGCAAAAACTTGAAAAATTGCCAAAGTTGACATATTTCACAGCCCATCTTGGACAAACTGGCAAAATTGTTAACAAAACAAATACATATGCTTACGATCTATTTTTTTCTGTGAAATGCAAAAAAACCGCTTATGAATAGCTTCTATAACAACCGAGTAATAGCTCATAATAAAAGCTGCATATACGAAACTATCACCTTAAATTACCAAAAAAGTTATCGAGTAACTACGATCTAAACCTCTTGATCCATTTTAGGGCTTTTTGGTGCAGCAAGTAAAACTGACCTTTCGGTTTCGACCATACAATTTTGGCTCGACCATTGTTTTTAGGAATATAAATAACGCGAACATCCATACGGTTACTGTAAGTAGACTGTATGAGCTGAGGGGCATGCGGGCATATGCCTCTGTCAGGTGTGGATGTAGAACCTGGTGACATAGCAACAAAATTTTGCCAATTCAGCACTACCACTAATTTACAGCACCTAGCTAAGGCTAATTGTTGAAAGCATTTAAAGAAGATCTGGCAAACTTATTGAGCTCACTCAACTGTGCTTTGCATAAAGACAAAAAGGTAGATTACAGTTTCACCTTCGCTAGCTTAGTACATAGTTAGTATTAGTGTTGTTTTAGTATGGAAATTTTAGTTTAGTTTGGATACAGTTATAGTATAGGACCTCCAAATTAGTTTAGTTTTGATACAGTTATAGTATAGCGGCTGAAAGTTTAGTTTAGTTTTAGTTCTAGTTATATAGTTCTAGTTACTCGCTTTTTGCCGGATTTTTAGTTTTAGTTATAGTATAGTTTTAGTATGGAATTTATGTATAAAGGCATTTTGACGGCGACAGTTTTTTCCCAATTATAGTATTGCATTCTACTCAACTCTGGCTTTAGTTTTTTTATTTTTCTGAGTCGGATTTGAGAATTGGCATACAAGACTAAACGAACTAAGGTTAAAATAAGTCAATCGTCCAAACCCTTTCCTAAACTACCTACCACTTAAACCTATCACCTGAACTACCTAAACCGTTTTAACTCATGGTTAACATAGGCTTGCATAGGTAGTTAAGCCCGTTTAGTCTGACTCATACATAAAGTAGTCCGCTAAAAGTTAAGTCTTAATCCGCGGATTGGGGATTTAGTAATGACATTCTTGAGCATGATTTAAACTGTTTAGACTAAAATTTATTCTATAATCTGGTATTTCGAAAATTTATAAATATCTATTAGCTGATTTAAACTGCCTGTCCTAAGCCCTAAGCGGTTAAAAAATCATTCGGTTACGCGTAAAACTTCAGGATATGCGGGGGTTTTGAAATGACATTTTTAAGCACAATTTTAACCCGTTATGTAATATGGTAAAAGTAGATTAAATAAACTAGCACACAAACAAATTAGAAAACTTGCCAATTATTTTTTGAAAATCCATAATCAAATGTTAAAATATGTACCTAACAAATTTGCCGCGTCATAACTGCAAACACAAAAGTGTGCAGCATGGACCAGCAAAGTAAAAATCGATATTAAATATCCAATAAGTAGATTATTCTGCGTGCAGAATAATTTCCCACCGCTTACTAAAACTCCAGAGTTTTAGTAAGCGGGTGTACTATAACTAGTTTTAGTACAACAGGTTTACTGAAACTCATAGTTTTAGTAAGCGGGCATACCAAAGCTAGTTATAGTATGCTTACTAAAACTAGTTTTGTGTACTAAAACTAGTTTAGGTATAAGCCCAAATTTAGTTTAGTTTTATTTATAGTATATGGTTCTGAAATTGTAGTTTAGTTTCGATACAGTTATAGTATAATAGCGGCCTGAATTTTGTTTAGTTTTAGTTATAGTTATAGTGTAGCCAATTTGATTTAGTTTTGGTATCCTATACTAAAACTAGTTTTAGTATTAGTTATAGGTACTGTTGGTTATAGTATACTAAAACAACACTACTGCGTTGGCTCCGTTTTAGCAACACTACATAATAGGTAGAGTATGACACTCTTCCTATTATGCCTACGGGCGTGCGTCCAATGCGGAGCGCGAAATAGCCCGTGGCAGCGGGCCGGCCCCGGGCCGACCGGGCCGACCGGGCTGACCGGGCCGCGGGGTGGAGCCTCAGCCTCGAACGAATCAAATGAAATTATACATAAGAATGGACGTCACAAACAAACCCCAGTAGAGCAACTGGTCTTCACTAGCAAGCTTTGTCTTCAGTTTAATATGATTGTATTTAAAAGCAAGTGCTGTGAGCGGGAACTAAAACCAGCGGCGGGTGGACTATACTTATGTATCTCAGGCTTAAGTTTATAATTTGACTCAAGTGCGCTGCAACAATGTGAGGATTAGTGCAGTTGAAGCTTTTTGTAAACGCCTAAGCTGAGACTTAAGTTTATTGATTTATTTGGTGGGGTACACCCCACCTACATCAAGACTGATCCGTTTAGCGTCTGCTAATCATTAATTCATTCTACAGCGCATTATGTGTAAGGTCCGAGAGTTCGCGCTATCTTATCAAAGCAACAGCTGGGGAATAACACTGCTACTTTAAGGGGCAAAGCATTACAGTTGTATGTAACTTATTACTGAGCTACAGTCGTCCTTGGACTTTAGCAGTCTTTATTACTGATCAAGCCAACCAGGGCCCACCGGGCCGACCGTGCCGGTCCCGGGCCGATTCCCGGCAAACAACGGGCAACAGCCGGGCTGACCGGGCCGACCGGGCCGACTGCAACGACCCGGGTCGGCCCGGTGAAAATGGCTGCGTCCCCGGGCCGACACTTGGCTTAGCGGCCGACCTCTAATATATATATATATATATATATATATATATATATTTATATATATATATATATATATAATATATATATATATATATATATATATATATATATATATATATATATATATATATATATATATATATATATATATATATATATATATATATATATATATATATAAAAATAATATATAAAAAAAACTCTCTCTATATATAAAAAAAAAAAAAAATTATTATCATGCGCGCTTTAAGCGCAGTAGGCGCACGGACAATGGACATTAGCGGTTCCCGACGGTGTCCGGCAACCCGGACTGTTCGGAAGACCCCGCCTCTATAACCTGGAAGCTCCGCCTCCGCCTGCCGTGAGGTTCGGTATAACCGGGAGAAAGGATTCTTCCTACACGCCAGCCCCGGCCTAGGCTTGAGCCATTTGTAAGTGCCCTTTGATTACGCCCTTACACTGATATATACATGAAAATGTACCTCTGACTGGTGTCGTCGAAATCTATGGGAGGCTAAAACTTGGTTACGAATAGACTATTTACCTCAAAAACAGCCAACAAACACGCAGAGTTGGACACGGGGCGGGGCAAGATCCCCGCGGGGCGGGGCGGGGGGGGTAGCGAAAATCCGCACCGCGTCCAACTTTGCAAACACGGTTCGGGTCGGGTTACGGGTCGGAAAAATAGGGCCGTACAGGCCTCTATCTCAGATGTACATAGACTTGTGCCAAGAGTACATAATAGCGTCTTACTCTATATAGAAGAAGAGTAAGACACTCTCCAGCCTGCCTGTGTTATAGCAAAGGCAGATGCGCTGGTCGTTTTCAGGCTACATGTTGACATTTTGTGCAACATGTGGATGGCCAAGCAGAAGCGAGCTCCTATTCTCTGATTGGTCAGACGCCTGTGCACTTGTCCAATCATAAAACGAGATTCAAATTCCTTTGAGGATATTTTGGCAAACTTTCAGCGAAATTGATTGACAAACTTTTAAGAAATTGAGAAAAGTTTATATCTCAAGTTTCTCAGTCAGTTTCGCTGAAAGTTTGCCACAATATCCCTAAAGGTATTTGCAAACCTTTTTTAATGTTTTTGCAAACAGACTATGAATAAATAATGAGTTATTAAGCTTTTAATATCCTATCTTAATGCTTATCAACGCATCAGCGATTATATAGTAAAGTGTGTTACGCAGAGAATCTACGCGCTGATTGGCCAGTCACATGTTGCACAGAATGTCGACACGTAGCCTGAAAACGACCAGCGCATCTGCCTGTGCTAGAACACAGGCAGGCTGGAGAGTGTCTCACTCTTCTTCTATACAGAGTAAGACGCTATTATGTGCTCTTGATTGTGCTAATAGGCAAAATACAACTACCTACTAAACTGAAGAAGTGAACAGACTGCAACAGATTTATATAATATTTTACTAAAACCATATACTATTCACAACGAAAAAACATTTATCAAAAAAGAACTACACCAAAAGTGAATATAAACAGCACAGATTATGCAAAAAGTGATAAAATTTGATCATAGCACAGCGAAATTATTATTCCACAAAGAAAATGCAACAATATTATAAAACAGATACAAAAAATAAGGAATCAAATGTTACAGATGGCAGAAATGAGCATAGATTAAGTAGTACAGAAATTATGGCTTGACGATAAAACGGATTAAAAGGATTAGATCAGCGATGAATATGTAAATATAAAATATTTTTTCAACCAATGCAGTAATTTTTTTGGATAGAAAATAACAAGATTAAAAAAGATACAGCTTTTCGATTGCTTAGTAGATTTCATATTATGTTTAACCTCATTTGAAAAAAATCCATGCAGGTCCTAAAAAGCATACCTGATGCAAACAGAACCGAAAGCTTATAAGGGTTAGAAGTTAGAACTACATAGTTACTTGTAATTAGATCTAACGTTAAAACACACTGTATTCATGCGCCCAAAACAACAATATTAGACGATATATTACATGATATTGAAAGAAAGCTCACAAAGTATGCGTACCATAATTATCACAAAATATGAAGTATGTAATTAGATCATGATATAAAATAAAAGCATAAAATTATTCTATTTATATAAGTAGTAAAATCACAAGAAAGTTAAATAATGCATTATTATTTATCAAACGAGCATATTGACATAAAAAAATAACATTCCTAAAAATAACCTTCCAGAATCCAGTTCAAAAAGCAGAAAAAATTCTATCCTGTTTGAACCATAAGTAGCAGGGAGGTGCCCCCTCCCCGAAATGGAGGACTCGTGGGGAGGTTCCCGAAATTTGGGCAAAAACGGGGGAAAATGGCACTTTATTTCAAAAATGTAGCAAATTTTATGGTATTTTCGGTCAAAAAGGTCCCCAAAATTTGGCCGGAGAGCCCGCAAATTTTGGTCCATTACATCTACTTGAATCTGACTGAGTCTGATGGAAAAAACTACCAGAATCCACAAAAGGTGTTTTCGATACAAAATATAATCCTTAGGACGTGCAACTTTTAAAAGATCAAAATTATTTAGACTTAGTCAAAAGCTGATCAACTTCCGCGGATCCAAAACAAAAAACTTTTTTAGTTTTTACTAAAGTCTAACCTTCTAATGTCAAGTTGTGCTCATTTAGCTGTTTTCTCTGAGAAAACAACAGTCTAACTAATAAAACGACATATCAACAAAAAACTTAAAAAATGGCATCAAAATTTCACAGACAATTATAAGAACTTTGCATAAGTAGAAATATTGCGCTTTCTACGATTAAATTAATCAAATATAAATCACAACAGAGATTCAAACAAAATGATATTCAATAGATATGAAAAAAAAATCCTACCAATGAATATATATAATACAATCATAACTGCTCCTAAAAAGCTTAGCGTTGACCTACTTCAAATTTCTTTTTTTACCAGTGCCAATGAACAAGGATTACCGTAAAAACAACAGTTTCCTTAAGTTCACTATTTTTAAAAAAAATCTGTTAACATCGGCGTTCTAATAAGGCTGCAACTATATAATATGATGTACTCTTGATGTGCACAAAAACTTTTGATATTAAAATGCATATGTACTCTTGGTGGTCCACATGCTATACGTGCTGAAAAGCCCACCACCCCTGTTGATGATCTTACACTATAAACATCTCGCTAAAATTTACCCTTAATACAAAACCGAAAAAACAGCAAAAAATGAGACATGGTTCAAAGACAAGACAGAATAGTGGATCATACACGTTTATACTTAACAGGGCCGAAGGTAGTATATACTAAAAAAATGCTGAAATCTATTAATAGTCCCTTTTGCCTCAAAAAAACAAACATGTACGATGACTGACTAAATTCGCTGAAAACAAAAAGTGTTATGGAGAGAACTCAAACCCAAACTTTTTTGGAAATGTTACGATCTGGAGACTCGCTTCTGGATTCCGGGGAGGTCGCCTGCGGTGATTCTGAGTCGCTGGATGCGGTCTTTTCTAAAATAAGAAATACCAGCCATAATGGTTTGTTTTTTAGACTTTTAAAAACTGTATTCGAATGTCCCAGAGTTTCATGCCGAAAGATACTGCTGAGAAAATGTATGCAAAATTGAATACAAAAGCAAAAACTTATTGGGCAAGTGTAAACCTGTATTAAAAACTGTATTCGAATGTCCCAAAGTTGCGTGCTGAAAGATACTGCTGAGAAATTGCTGCAAATGCTGCAAAATTGAACACAAAAGCAAAAACTTATTGGGCAAGTGTAAACCTGTAAGCCCAAATTTCCAGATCCAGAATAAAAAAACATGCTGTGTACAAACTAGAAAGTGTAATCCATATTATTAATAGTTACACACTTTTTACACAGCACATTATTCAATTAAATACATGACTATGCCGAAGCTGAGCTAAGCTAAAATTACGTCAACGAAAATCCAAAAAAAAATCCCGACATTTTTTCAGAGTTAAAAATTACACACGTAATTTTCCCTCTTGAAGTAAGTTAGCAAAAATATCAAAATTTAGTTGCCGCCCCCCGCATATTTTCACGCTGGATTCGCTCCTAGGTTTGAAATTTGAATCATACATGTGTCGGGGGGGGTGGGGGGAGACCTTCCCCTCCCAAATCGAGAAGCCCGGAGAGGGTCCCAAAAATCTGGGCAAAATTTTGTACAAATGGCACTTTTCTCGGTAAATTTTACAAAATTTTGCAAAATTAAGGGTATTTTGGGTCGAACAGGGGTCCACAAAATTTGGCCGGAGACGCCTCCAAGATTTAGACCCCGCTATATGTATGTATTGTTTGAATAGAGTATGATATGGGCATAAAGCTACCATTACGACCCAGACTGACCATTCATCGGACTATGCACTGACGCGTCATCCGTAGCGCCAGTGACGTCACCAGGCTCCTGTCTGTCTGGCGACGCGTCCAGCTCTGTCAAGTCCACGCCAGACTCCTCGCTCTCTAGTCCAGACTCGGTCATCTGGGCCTTCATCTCTCGCGTCAACTGTTCCATCCTCTTTCGCTTCTGGCCAATCAAATCTTCCACCTTGCTAAGCTCCGCCTCCAACCCCCTTAGGGCGCCTTCCACCTGAGCCCCCTCCGAATCCAGTCTTGCCAGTTCGCCTCTCAGCGCCTCCAGTTCCCCCCGGACGGCGGCTTCGTCCCGGTTGGCTCGCGAGCGCTCGGCTTCAACGGCTCGCACCAAATTCTCACACTCCAGCCACCGGGCGCCCAGCTGACCTTCTTTTTCGCTCAGCCGACTGCTGAGATCCCGCAACTCTTGGCCCATGCGTTGACGCCGGGTCTTGAGCTCCTGGACCTGCGATTCGAGATTGGCCGAGCCGCCGGTCGTCAGGCCGGCCGTTTCCGCTCGAATCCGACGCATTTTCTCCTCCAGAGCCATGATTTCCGCCCCACCACTATCCTCCTTTCGCTCCCAATCCCATAACTCTGAAAGACGACAAAATATGAGGTAGCTGTAAGGGTAGCAGTGGGACACACAGTAAGCTAGGCATAAAAACCCCTCCCTGCAGTGCAAACACATACAGAATCTAAGATAATAAGCAAAAGCATCAGGTATCTTCGGACATTGTGAACGACAGGGCTATCTATGGGGCGTGTATGGGGCGTGTCAGCCCTCAGGTGCGGTGTTTAACTCAGTAATATAGCCCTGGGGCGTCAGCATACGTGGGCAGCTACCGAATCCTGGGGGGGGTGAGCCACCGGGAGGGGGGGGTGCGGAGCAACTTTTCCGGCCATTTTTTGGTTCGTGAGCCACCAATTTCGCTTCGTGAGCCACCGATTTTTGCTTCGTAAGCTACCTTCAAAGCATTCTGGGGGGGGTGAAGCACCTGTCTGGGGGGGGTAAGATGCCTTCTGGGGGGGGTAAGATGCCCCTTTTGTGGAGTGAATACCCCCCCAAGCCCCCCCACGCCCATGTATGGGCGTCAGAGATACCACTTACTTGAAGATCAAGAATGACTACGTCCGTTAAAGGGAGGGCAAGCCCCTTAAAGCATAATGTCATACATAAACAACAGTTGTTTTTTTACCCTCGCACAACATCGACAGCAAATCACAGCTATCAAAGACCTCAACTAAAAAATATTTCTCAATCTATCCCTCAAACCCAAAAATGACATAAAAAATCCGTTCCAACCTTGCTCAACTTGTTTCAATCTGTTCTCCTGCTGCGCTAGCATTCGTCTCTGAGCCTGAACCACCTGGCTCACATTTTCCACCCCTCCCCAGCGCCCCTCACCCGTTTTCGGCGAAGGGGGGCTATCCTTAGCCATCAGGCCGGCCAGGGGCGAGGGTTTGTTGCTTCCCACCGCCAGCGGGGGGCCAAAAATCAGGGGGCTATCACTGCGACCCCGCTGGGTGGGGGGCACTTGAGCAGTCAGCTTGACAGCCGCCTGAGGGGGGGCCTGAGGTACTCGCGTGGCACTGGGCACTCGATTGCTACGATTCATGGCTCGCTCGTAGGGAGGGGGTGGGGGTCTGGAGCCAGAAGGTTGATGACCCCCCCGGGTTACCCGGCGTACCACTGGACTGTGCCCAGGATAGGGAGGGGGGGCCACCCTAGAGCAGCTAGAGCCCGCCGGGGAGGGACTGGGGAACGTAGCCGAGGGGGGTATCCTAGACAATTGTCCGGGCGGCAGGCAAATTACGCTGACATCTTGGCTGGACTGGCTTAGGCTAAGACTTTCAGCCGACAGGTTGCGTGGTTTAGAGCGAAGCAGGGCAGCGTTGGAAGGGAGGCCAGGGGTCATAGCGGGGGCGGGCGGTCGTACGTACACCAGATCCGAGGGGGCGGGGGTCGCACGATTGGGAGACGCAGCAAGGGGGGGTCCTGGTCTGCTAGAGCTGGCCACGGATTCGGGATTCGATCCGCTACGCTGGTGATTTCGGGGGGTGAGCGGTAGTGTACCCGATTCAGGCACAGGACTGGCCGTATCGATATAGTAGGGTTTGCGAGCGGGCTCAGCGCGACTAACGAGGGGGGACATGGGTTTGGGTCCAGGACTGCTGTTGTGCTCGCCCGGAGAGGCTTTGGGCGGTCCGGGGGCCAGTGGTCTAGACTGCGTAGGGGGGCTGGACAATTTGCGTGCCGGCCGTGGGGACAGGGGGGTGCCTTCTTCCAGACACCGTAGCAGAAAATGAATATCACTGGCGTACTCGCCCCATTTGGCCAAAATTCGCAGCGGCTGGTCTAGGGGGGAGAGACTACGCTCGCTTGTGCGCCATTTTTCGATCAGCACAAATCGACCGGTTTTGCCAGTGGCATGTGCCAGGGCATAAATGACCTCTTGGCAGGTGGTGGCCTCCCCCAGTCCACAAACCACACGCTCCACCCCCTCCACCCAAACTTTCAGCTCCATCAATCAATCAATCAATCAATCGATTATGAAATCATTAAATTACCGTACGATCGAAATTAATTAATCAATGATGCTGAAACAAAAATAGAGATAGTAAAAATGATATATTAATTGTATTTTTTTAGATTCATTTACACATAACTATGACTATATAGTGACTATTGACAATAGAAGACTACATTTTGGTCACAAATCGCTGATATGCTTTTCGATAAAATTAGCGTGCAACGGGAAGGAGAGTTTCAACCAGGTGACAAAAGCCTGTTTCACACGATGTGGAAAAACGTGGGGAATCCGCACGTGGGGCACCCCTTCCCTTGGGGCATCATATGCGGCACCCCACGCGTTTTCCCCATCGTGCGAAACAGCTGAAATAGTCATGCAAGAGTAAAATAAGACAAAATTCGTCCAGGCAGAAACTTTCTTTTGCCACGAAACACAACATCATAATGAAGGGTTCTAGGTGCATTTTATACGATCTCATGTTCGACTTGACGAAAAGTTGAAACTGAAATAAACAACTTCTTTGTTAATTTACACCCATGCGATCCAGAGTGTTAATTTTCAGAAAATCGTAAAAAATAAATATGAATTATTACAAATATATATTGTTTGGTCCAAAACAGGACTATATACATATATACCTATCAAAAACTGAAAATAAAATTGCCTATTTCTCCAAATCGACATCATTTTCAAATTCAAAATCCAAACACAGAAAAACTCGCGAAAAGGCGAAAAACGTGTGGAGCAAAAAAAACATGACTTCAGTCAGACTATACAAGATGAAATTTGTCAGAAATGCAATCAGCGGCAGTGCAAAATATTACAAGTCGCACAACAGTGCAAATTATTGCACAAACTATGCATGGCAGAGTTCACAACATTACAGTGCAGCGCATGATTTATATGGCATGCAATTTTGCTGCAACCAAACGCAATCAAACACGCCGCACTCACATGCACTACGCTACGCAAACCGCAAACTGACGAGTTTGGTGTGTGGAAATTCTTGAAGAAGAAGAAATTGTGGGGAAACATGCATTAACACGGAACGTGGCGTCGCATATTGCGGAGGGTAGGGGGGATCATACATGTACCCAACGGGGGTCAAAATTTTGGGGAGACCTATCTGGCCAAATTTTGGGAACCCCCCCCCCTGATCGACCAAAAAACCCGAAATTTTGCAAAATTTTTCCAAAAAAGTGCTATTTTTACTAAATTTTGCCCAAATTTAGGGACCCTCCCCCCCGGCCCCTCGATTTTGGAATGGGTGTCCCCTCATCCCACCCCTCATACATGTATGGGGGGATACAATCACCCCCTAAAGCATACAGAGCAAGCCACTTCGAAATTTTAGTGAGCAGATCAAGTTCTATTTATTTTTAAGACAAACCAAAACACCTCAACTCCAATTTGTCTTCAAAGGTCAAAAAGCAATTTTAAAAAATAACTTGAAACCGCTAAATATATATGTAATGGTGGGTGAACATACATGTACGTGGTCAAAATTTTGGGGGGCTCTCCGCCTCTCCAGCCAAATTTTGACGACCCTCCCGGGCGATCGACCAAAAATATCCTAAATTTTGCAATAAAAATTGTAAAAAGTTGGCAAAAAAGTGCCCCTTTTTCTGCATTTTGCCCAAATAATTTTTGGGACCCTCCCCCCGCTCTTCGATTATGGGGAGCCCCGTTCAGCCCTGCACACCGCCACATCATGTTTCATGAACAATTTATAAATAAATAAAATTTAACTCCGCTCACTACTCTAAAGTCGTTACTATAAATAAATTTAAAAAAACAACTCGCTAGTATAATCCTACTCCTAATCCAACATGCTGCTACACGAAGCTTACACTAGAAACCAGTCCGAATGTGTTAAGGTGAAAAAAACAATAGCAAATAGTCGAGTACTACAACAATAGCTATCAACAACACTGTACAATGTGAAATATACTGAAAAAATAGACAATAAAGGGATTCATAAGCAACATCAAAGTTGTGCAAATATTACACAAAATTACAGTTAAGAGTCATCGAAAAAGCGACCTTGAGTTCTAAACGTTAACATTAAGGACGACAAAACAAAGACTATTTACCCGAATCGCCTACCTGGGTGTCGCCATATTTTACTTAAAAAAACGTAGGCGCTTCGCGACAAAGATGTCCAAATCTGTGATTAATTATCCAATTAGTAAATAAGGCGTTTCTATTTTAGCGTTTCTATTAAAAATTTACTCGCCCTTCCAGCTTTTTGTACCAGTTATCAGTCCAAATATCAGGCTTCGACAAGAGTGACGTTAATATGCCAGAGCTCAAAATTTACAGAACGTTGAATTACTCCCGCTGAAGTGTAGCAAGTTCTCAATAATATTCTTCAACGATTAATAAAGTTTTCAAGAACAACTAAAAGAAATAATGAGCAGTTAAGTTTTAGTCAATTTCTTATGATTTAGAAGCCCACTCTGTACCCAGAACTGCGCGTAGCCCGGTTCATACTTGTCCTCAAGGACGTAAACGCGCCGTTTCAATAAAAAATAATCAATATACATACTGGGTTTTTTGGCGCAAAAACGTTCGCAATTGCGAAAAAATTTTGATGATTGCGAAAAAATTTCAAACCTTTTCGCAAAATTGCGAAAAAATTTTGACGCAGTGGAGGTGAACTCATAAGGTCTATGCGCTGATTTTTGTGGTTTGGTCGGAAAACATTTCCGATACGTCCCCAATTGATCGAATTTGGCCCAAAAATTGAAAATTTCTCCGACTTTTCCTGATCCCCTAGACCCGGACTCGTGCAACTTTGTGACTTGATGTTTCTAGTGACTGTAAACGGGACACATTTTCCTCCATGTATCATCATCACACCGACTGCATGTAACACTAATAAGACAGTATGGGGTCGGAGATGACATAATTAAGAAACGAACGATTTCAAAATGTTAGCATTTTCAGGCCTAACTTGGTCATTGGCCGGGTCTTCTGAAATTTATTTACGGCTGAACATCGGTTGTGAAAATTGTGAAAAATTACACAAAATTCTCAAGACGGCTCCATAAATTTAAATAAAAATGTCAAAATCGTTGCTTTTTGGCTAAAACGGGTACAAATTGCGTCAGCCTTAATCCTATCTAGGCGTAATAATGTTTTATTAACATTTAAATTAAAAATATACTGCATTAAGTAACAAAAGTAAGTCTGCTAAAAAAAATTTGATTTTGCGAAAAAAATTTCAGGCTTTTCGCAAAATTGCGAAAAGTTGCAAGCGAAAAAAACCCAGTATACATATCAAAATTATTGCTCAATTAAAAAACAGCATATCATCATGAAGTAGCATTCTTTCAATTCCATTAAGTAGCAAAAAATAACTAGAACAATAGTTTATTAAAGTAAAAAACAATGGCTGACCACAACATAAGCGACATGGTTCATATTTTACTCATAAAACAATATGTACAGAAAAAGTACAGTATATTGCTAAAACCTAACATAATTTAGTCCACTTAACGGAAATACAGCTGCAAGCACGAAAATATGGACTATTAGATCTTTCACTGTTCCAAAGTGGTTCGATAGCATACATGTAACGGGGTCAAATTGGGGGGGCCTCTCCGGCCAAATTTTGGGTACCCTCCCCCCCAGATCAGGGTTTTTTTTTTCAAAATCGGATTTCATCATTCTGGCGTCATTTTTAAATTCCTGTCGTCATTTTTATTTTTCGTTCGTCAAAATTAGATTATGGCTTTACAGTACCGTTGCGTTGCAGCAATATTGCTAGTTAGCGTTATCTTACATTTTTATGAAATTTAAGCGGTTTTTTTACCTAATTTTAGCCAAAATTTGTTGAAATCTGGGGCCCAGATTGACCAAAAATACCCTAAATTTTGCAAAATTTTCTAAAAATTTCGCCAAAAAGTGCCATTTTTTCTAAATTTTGCCCATATTTCGGGGACCCTCCCCCCGGGTCCTCGATTTTGGGGTGTCCCCCCCTTCATACATGTATGTTCTATGTTCGATAGTTCAGTTCGCATTCCTCTGTAATCTGTATAGCGTTTCTTCTTTATTTCTTGGCGCTTCCGAAATTATTAACAAGCGTTTTTTTCGCGATATCCGGCTTTAAAGTCCCAACGTCACGCTCCTCTTGCTATTATGCGAATGACACAGCTTCGTCATCTTAGTCGATTCAACCGTCAGTGTCCGTAATCCGGGAAATTATCACGAAAAACTCCACAGCAATATTATTCGCTGCGGCCTCGACGCTACAAACTTTTCGCACTGTTCACAACAACAATATGTATTAACGGCACAACCAACAGATTGTAGCGACAAATTCAGTTTCGAAACCGTTCATTCAATTCGCATGAATAGTCTAAATTGCTCAAAGCGCTCTATCACGTTGCTTGAAATTGCTGAAGGGCCAATTTCACTCTAAAATAAAATAGTACAAATTAATTAATTGAAATTATGAGTAATAAACTAAGTTTATTGCAAAAACTTCAATCTGGGCAAAATGTCATTGAGGTGGAGTCGTTTTAGGGGGCCGGGGCACCAAAATTAATAAAAAAAACATTTAGAGTGAAAACGGATAAAAACGTTCTGTTTTATGCGCCCGTAATTTAAGTTTCATTGTTACTAAATTTACCAAAAATAACATTACACCCACAGGCCAAAAAGAACTCGCTCTCTCTTATAAAAAAAGCCCCAAAAAGAACTCACTTATCAAACAGCACAGAATCTTCCGTCCCCAGAAGCTGCTGCAACACTTTCAAAACCCCCAGTTCCCTGAGACGCATCTGTCGCTCCAGACTCCCGGATTCGTCTCTCCAGCTGAGATTCACAACACAGGCTGCCGCCGCCGCTTGCACTCGCGTGTTGCACAACGCCTAAAGCACAGTTGACAAAGCCAGGCATTAAAAAAGGCATGAAACAAGCCAAATTTTGACGATATGACAGCATGGAACAATTTTTGCAAAATATTGGTTTTTTCTGCAAGACACCTTAAAAATATACTTGGAAAAATTAAAAATAAGCCTAAGCTTCAGCCAAAGGCTGAAAGTAGCAAACCCTGGGAGTGGGACTAAGCCTAAGCCTAAGCCTAAATTCTCATGATTTACTAACAGAGCTATACCTTCCCTCAAGGTCAAGACTGTACACAACATATTTTTTTTATATTTCAAATCAAAGCCTAAAATATGAAGTCCAAATGCATACTAACTCTAGCACTACTAAATTTTAAACAAGCCTAAATCCCAGCATGCGCCCAAATTTCAGTATGAAAGCAAGTAATTAATACACGTAGGCTGGGAATCACAACCTAACACTAACACTAAAGTTCCGCTTAAAAGTTAGTGAAACACTTAAATTTCAGCCTGAAACACTTAAAATATTAGTGTTTCGAGGCCAATTTTAAGTGTTTCACTAACTTTTAAGGAAAAAGTTAGTGTTAATGTTAGGTTGTGAATTCCAGCCTTAGTCATCAAAAATGTAAACATATGGATGTGGCAGTAAGTTATAATTATAAAAGTCATGCCTTCAACGGATCCCCATTAAGACATCCAGAAATAATTTTTACTCACTAAATAATTTGAAATCTTGGTCAAAATATCGTCGTTATCAATGACAAAACTTTTCGCCGATTCTCCATACGAAATATTTGCCAGAATACATAAGGCCTAAACAGAAAAATATGCCAATGTCTACAAAATAAATTAAATTACTTTTGCCAAACGTTAAGGCCTATTCACACGAGGGCGCATGAGCGGGCGCATTCTATTTTCACACTGCCTGCTGCATTATTTCACAGAACGCAGTACGCAAGTGTGCGTGTGCGCCGGCTCATGCGCCATGGAGCAAAATGCGCCCTAGTGTGAATAGACCTTTAAGCTTTCTATTAGCAAACCAACAGTATGCCATCGCTGATTACAAAATTGTAATATTAATAACCGCATTGTAGTTACGCCCAGAATCATTAACACTCAGTACCAAGCCACTAGAAGTTTAAATAAGAATTAAATAATCTAATTTAATAACTTAAATTATCATTTTTTCCTGAAATTAGCCCACCACTGTGACGATTCTTGCAATCCACGGACAAACGGACAGCCCTTACGGACAGGATGAGTCTGGCTTATCTCTAATCCATTCAGTAACACTATTCTGCATAAGACTAGTCCTACCCATGAATCCCACCTGTTCTTTAATATGCTGCGGGTAATCTCCTTCCAGCACCAGAGTGACCACTTGCACCACGCTGGCCCCGTGACCACACATAACACTGTCCACCTCCTAAAACAGCAGACAAAGAGTCATTTAGTCATTAATGACGGGGGGTGTTAAAAACGGAAAAGAACATACACGGAGGGGTTTTGACCCCCCCCCCAAAGAAGGCAACTTCAATCCCCCCCCCCCCCTGCCAGACAGGTGATTCACCCAGACGGTGCCTCACGAAGCAACATCGGCGGAAAAGTTACTCCGCACCCCCACCCCCCAGAATTCGCTAGCTGCCAACGTATGGAAAGGCACTTTCATGGCTAAGCAAGAGGGGCTCGAAATTGTGTGCCCATTTCAAAGCTAATGCCAGTCGATTATAAAATTATGTCAGTCCAACCAAAGTAAAACAGCTTTAAGCCAGTCATCAACAATACAGTAAAAATTATCCGTCCCACTATTAAACAGCTTCAACCAAAAAAAAACATGGCTAAACTACTCTAGTGAAAAAATCACATCAAAATTATCAACAGTTACATACAGATCGACTAGACAGCAGATTTTGCAAGAATCCCAGCAACCGCACAGCCAGAAAGTGGTCCGCCTCGGCCAGCAGTCGCAAAGCCTGGTCGGGCGAGAAGGCGCCCACCAATTCCCATTTCACCTTGCTCTCTGACTTGTACGCTGCATTCTGCAACAGCCAAACTTCACGAGAGTGATCTATTGGTGGCGTGATTATTTCGTAATTTTGCCAGCTGAACGCACATACGGCTGTAAGTATGAATCGACCCTTAGTAATCCAGTATCAAAGCATATTTATTTACAAAATCTAATCGGCCCCGTACCACCGCGTCCTTTGTTCACCTCAGCAGTAATCTTTCAAAACATTAAAACAGTTTAAACCTTTATTAAAAATATAACTAAGTCCATCTATCGTACAAGCCCAACCATTAGTCCTTTATTCAACTATCATTAGAAGCTGTATTGCCCTCAATGTTGTTAAATAAATCGTCAGCCCAAACAAAACTGACTAGTGCCTATCAACCTTTTCTAAGTCAGCTGAGCTAAAGAAGCACGTATACGATTTAGAGATTTGAGAAAAATTAAGACTTTATTCACAATCCCAATAGTTTTCTGAATGCACTTAACAAAACTATCTCCTCTAAATGGAGAAATATGTCACAATTTTCTGCCATTCTTTAAAATCCAATCCATTTTTTCCACACCCTGAAAAAAACCGCCAGTTTGCAAACTTTACCATCAGCCCGTAGATGCCATTGAGTCGGAGCGTCGGTTCGTCATGTCTGGCTAGATTGGCAAAGATTTCCACAATTCCTTCTTCTATCAGCTTCTGCAACAAACACCAGCTGTGGAATGCATAAAGGCAGTCTTAGCTCAGTCTTCATTGTAGTCTAAGGGCAACATTCGATGCTACGTAATACGTGTAGAATTTTTCATTACGATGTTCTATTTTACTGCAATACGTCTGGCTTTAGCGTTAGAAGAGGACACTTATCAACACAACACAACCAACCAACAACAACAACCCCACACAACCACCAACACCAATTCACACGACCACCATAAAAAAAAAACACAAAAATAAAAAAAAAAAAAAAAATAATAAAAAAAAACAAAAAAAAAAAAAAAAAAAAAAAAAAAAAAATAAAAAAAAAAAAAAAAAAAAAAAAACAAAAAAAACAAAAAAAAAACAAAAAAAAAAATAAAAAAAAAAAAAAAAAAAAAAAAAAAAAAAAAAAAAAAAAAAAAAAAAAAAATAAAAAAAAAAAAAAAAAAAAAAAAAAAACACAAAAAAAAAAACAAAAAAACAAAAAAAAAAAAAAAAAAAAAAATTGGCTTTATGCATTCCACCTAAGTAATCTTAATACCTCGCTTTTTCATCAGCGCCTACATATAATTAAGGTAAAAGCGGCTTGTCGAAATTGCTTCTATAAACAGCTAGTATTTGTCAACCTAGCTAGCTTCAGGGCTAAAAAATCTACTCCAATTCTTGTACCTGCTTTCTACCGCTGCCTAACTAATTTGTCAAAAGCTGTTCATGATTGTATAGTTCGATATCCAAAAAAGTAGTAAAACATTAAATCCAGTCTGAAACGTTCTTTTCAATGGGAGAGACTATAGCAATAAAAATCCATTATGTGAGCGGGTACGCCTAGGGCATGCCAATAAGACAAAATTTTAATATTTAGATTCAACTCTACAAAATTAATATGTTCCAAATATGATATCAAATATATACTATAAAAACAAAAAATTTACCTGTCGATTTGGTGAAAAATCTACAACCAAGTTACAAAGAACGGCAGAAGACACAGACACCAAATCCTGGGAACCACAGCGAACAAGCTAAACAAATATCACACTGCGAACGTGAAGCGTGTTAGGGTCGATTCATACTTACAGCCGTATGTCCGCTCAGCCGACAAAATAGTGACGTCACAGGCGCTGACTGATCCACTGCACAAGGCTGCTAGTGCCGTCATTCTGCAGGCTGAACGGACATACGGCTGTAAGTGTGAATCGAGCCTTAGGGGAGTCGCCAGCATTTGAGAAATGTTACAATTATTGCAATATAATTTCTAGGTCAAGTAGATCAAACAGTATTCTGCTAGCCCAGAGATGGTTGGTTCAAATCCCCCTACTTCGTTATTGCGTTGTGCTGCATTTCTTTTTATTCTACCTACGCAACTGTTACTAAACTGCAAAAGAAGCGTCAGCGTTGGCTACATTCTTTGCTTTCAAAAAACAAAAGATGAGAAACGAAAAAAAAACCCATCGCTTAGTTCTACATCATAACAATCACACTGTTTACTAAACTCTAATCAAAAAATACTGCCAAACACTGAGACAAATGAAAACATGCGATGAGATTACTGGAAGGACTACTTTCAGGCATCACTAGTACAGCGAGTAGCTGCTAAAATCACCACCAGTTTTCTCTCAGTCTTCAACACGTTTTTAAGCAGAGCAGCAGACTTTAGCTCAGCCTACCCACACCACACCTATATTATGTTAACGCAAAAGCCAAGAAAAAGCCAAAAAATCTTTCAAAACCAAACTTCCAAAGCTCAAATCTGATCGAAGTAAATCATTCATTCATTCATTCATTCATTCATTAGTCAGTCATTCATTCATTCAAACCTGCAGCAGCGGTATCCAGAAGTGTTTTTCCTGAAAGGTGGTTCTCAGCTGGTGCACTGAGCGACTGAGCGCGTGCAGGCATTTGGTCGCCGCCACCTGGAGATCTGGGTTCGGCTGGCGTCCCAGATCTGGGCTTAGCACTGACCACAGCACCTCAATCAGGCCGCTCACTTCGCTCACCAACTGAAACAGTCAATAAGAATAATGCATCCATGTTGTGACGTAGCATGTTCAAATATTGATGGAGGTTGCTCTGGCAAAGTTTCTGAGAGCCATCCCGCCCTTCAAAGTGGAAGCTCTAACTTCAACCGTCAATGTTGGGAAAGTGGAAAGGGGGGGTTACTTGCTGACAAATTGCTGCAATGGATCAGAGGATGAATGAGCCTCTCTCCGCCCTTGTTTACGCACATGTCACGGCGACAAGTTTTCAATCGACAACCCGATGGCCCCACCAGGTAGGGCTTTACCTTTCGCCTTGTGTCTTCATCGTTCGCTGCCAGCGCAGCCAAAACCCGTAGCGAGCCTTCGCGGAGCTTTTCGATCAAGCTCAGCTTCACTTGAAACTAAAAACAAAATTCCAACTGCTGCCATTTTAATAGAAAAAAATACTTTTCTAAAAACAGTGATTTTTGAAAAAAACTAGTAGTTTCAAGGCTTATCGATGCATGACAAACATAAAATTTCAATATAGAATTTGGCAAATTCACAGTGAAATAAAGGCATTCGCTGAAACACAGAGTCTTAGAACCAAAAGCTAAAAAAAACAGCATCACACAGTGCAAAAACGGAACGGAAGTATTTCTATTAATATTCTTCGCTCGCTACAAGATTACATTAATGTTAAGCACGTATACTACACTAATCTGCAGGTCAAAATTTCCAAGACTTTTCCTATTAATTGCTCCATTAATGGCTCAAAAAAATCAGCTTGAGTCATCATTATTTCGCACTTTTGACGGCTGACCAGCATACGTGGGCAGATAACAAATTCTGGGGGGTGAGCCACGGGGGGGGGCGGTGGTGCGAGGTAACTTTTCCGCCGATTTTCTCTTCGTGAGCCACCGATTTTGCCGTTGTGAGCATCTTCAATACCCACTGCGGTGGGGGGAGGTGGAGCACCTATCTGGAGGGGGGGGGGGGTGACGTTGCTTTCTGAGTGGAGGGTGAACCCCCCCCCTCTTCAAACGTCTGCCACGCCCATGTATGCTGACCAGGCTGTAAGTATGAATCGACCCTAAGCCCGCCTCCAAGTTTCAATCAAAAATTAATGATTCTATAACATCAGCTTGTGCCATCATTAATGCGTCCATTAGCCATCTAACCAGACATACGGCTGTAAGTATGAATCAACCCTTAAAGCGCACCGCCTCTACGTTTCAACCCAAATAATCCGCCCACTTTTTGCAAGTCGTGATAGTCGCCCGGATTGGGCAGCGGGTGATTGAGCAGTGCCGTGAGCGACAGAACGCACTGGTTGTTCCAGGAGGCCATCAGCTGCAGCTGGGCGTCTTCGTCGATCAGATAGGCCAGCGTGAGACAGGCGGTGGGGCAGAGCTCCAGGGGGGTGGTCAGGGGGTCCGCCCGGCAGCCGTGCACCAGGCAGGGCATTGTCTGAAACAGGGGGTCAAGATTTTTTTTTTGGGGGGGGGGGAGTAGTCCGGCTTTTGGGAACCGGAATGCCCCCATCACAGATATAGGACACGAATGACCAAAAAAACTAAAATTAAATAAATCACTAATTTTGCAAAACATTTCCCATTTTTAGACATAAAAAATTTCGGAAAATCCGGGACAAGCCCCTCCCCAGATCGACACACCGTGTACGTCATGTATGGCCCCCATCGACCAAAAAATCCCTAACGTATTCAGAATTAAAAAAAGTGCCATTTTTGGCCTGTATTATATGAATGGAGGTGGAGGTATTATTGATACTCTGACTCTGCTGTGAAAACTTTGTGAAAAGAATAATGTACTGAAACAATATCTGTTGTGTGAACCTTGTATCAGCATAATTCTTATGCTTTAGCTATAGCTTAGTGGGGGGACTATGTAGTCCAATTATGTAAAACGCACTGCTGCCAAGAATGAAACTGTTGAGTTCTCTACTGGTAAGAATTCACAACTTAACATTAGCACTTTTTTTGAAGTTAGTGAAACATTTGGACTCGAAACATTAATTCATGTTGAGTCGTGTTTCAGTAACATTAAAAAAATGTTAGTGTTAGGCTCTGAATTCCAACCATTATCTCGAAAAAAGTATCGTGGACATTTTTTAAAAACATGATATCACATCCAGATAGTATGACGTGCAACCGGTGACGATTGACGACTTAAAACAAGCGTCAGTCACACTTCAGCAGACAGTAACAAATTCGCCTTTATCATTCCAAAAATCACATAAACATCAATATATTGTATAGTTAATAAAGTTTCACCGATGTAAATTAAAAAAATTTTATTACTTTATAAACAATGGTAGGATGGGTTGAGCTCAGTGCTCCGCTGCGACACATGCTGGTGAGCCTAAAGACAAAACCACAATATTGCTTAACAAACAAATAAAATACGGACTATCTTACGGGCACAGCGGTTCATAACCATACATGTATGAGGGGGGGATGGGAAGGGGGACCCCCCCAAATCGAGGTACCGGGGGTACAGGGTCCCCAAAATTCTGGCAAAATTTAGTAAAAGTGGCACTTTTTTGGCAAGATTTTACAAAAATTTGCTAAATTTAGGGTATTTTTTGTGGATTAGGGGTCTTGTCATTAATACGAGGAAGATTAAGGCTCACTTTTAGATGTTTTAAATGGTCTTAAGAGGGCTTGAGCCCCAATCTGCCCCGCCTTGAACTTGGCCGAGTTGTGCAACGCATATTTTTAAGACCAGCAGCTGACACCTAAGAGTTCTTTTCTGAGATATATCATTATATTGAAAATTGTTGGAATTGGCCAGCATCAGCTGACTGAATTATGTACGTTTCGGACAGCTGGGGGGTGGGGTAGCAAAAAGTCTGTGGCGTCTTATAGACACAAGTTATATTTTTAACAACAGTTGAACTAGTGAATTGTGTCGGTGAAACATTACTAACATATTTCGAAATTTTATTACATCTTCCCTTCATAATAAGAAGTTTTTATAACACCCTTCCCTCCTCAATAGTTTTTCAACCTTTAATAAATAGTGTTTGTCCAATTTTGCGGACGATAACAGCTGCTACTAAGTAGCAGCAATTTAACTAAGTTGGTCCATGTCTAGGAGTGAGTATATACGTACCACGTACGTACGTATGCACGTTACACGTTGACTAACACAAGACTCAGCAACTCTTAGGCGTCAGTTGCTGGTCTTGAAAATTTGGGTTGTACAACTCGGCCAAGTTCAAAGCGGGGCAGATTGGGGCTTAAGACCTCTTAAGACGACTTAAGACATCTAAAAGTGAGCCTTAATCTGCCTCGTCTTAATGACAAGACCCCTTAGGTGGGAAGGCAGGGTGCCCAAAATTTGGCCAGAGAGGCCCCCCAAAATTTTGACACCGTAACATGTTCATAAGTTCATAACAGTCGTATGTCGGTTCACCTATCGAAATGTTTAACCTCCTTCAATCGTAGGAGAGTCTAGAAATCACACTTAGACTGCAACGTTAAACGGCTGACTTTAATTTAGCTTTGAACGATTTAGTACAAAACCAATTATATACCATTGCTGCAACTCGGACAAAAAAATTTAAAAGCCACTTAAACTCTTCAGAGCCAGGGTTTGATGTGTTAAAGCTTGTCTACTGGTCTACTATATAAGTTTCTAAGAATACTGATAAAAGCACGGATCCACCTGCACCAGGTTATTCTACACTGGCTAACCGACATTATTTCCTTATAGACACGAAACAGAAACGAAAAAATAACATAATATACGCGTACACGGACAAGTATGAACTAGGCTCAATCTGGAGTAAGAAATTAACAATGCACGCGTTCACGTACACTTTAGCGCTGGCCAACTGCACTTCTTTGGGTTGATCTCGTTCCATCAGTCGCTCAAGACGACACAGCAGACTCCCACTGCCTCCCTCGATGCCAGCGCCTATAAAGTATTATAAATAATACAGGGCCTTATAAATTATTATTATTAACTGAATTAGATTAGCTTCAATAACTCTACATACTAAGACAATGACATGTGTAGCACGACTAAGCCTGCAGTTACTTGCACAAAAAATTATGTATGAACATAAGCTGGTCCTGTGTTGAGTTGTCTGTCATACTTAGTTTAGTCAATCTAATGCAGCTAATAATTTCGCCTATGAAAAGTAACTATCAAAAACTCCAATGAGTCATACCCTTGTCCAAATAAGAGTGAAACACTTTTTTACCGAAACGTGTGCGTTATGACTTTATAGTGCCACTCAAACTTTATCAAAAACAGCGTGAATTAACAAAGCTGCATTTTTGGCAAAGTAAATCACAAAACGGAGATTAACATTAAAATTAAAAATTAAATTAAAAATGGTTGCGATCCATAAAAGCCGTCCACTTTTAACCCGTCTAATTGTATAAGACACACAATTTAGTACTTTTCATTTTCTACTTCATTTCAAAAAAGTTTTAGACTACATCCGAAATTAAACAAGTATAATATTATTTCTACTTTCCCAGGCATTTTGTTGGAGAACTGAACAAACTGTTCTGTCTACTAACCGCATTCCAAGAAGGCTGTAGAAATATGAAGATTAGAATGACAAAGCGCCGCACAGCAGTTCAAACTGGCTAGCTGGACCTGAAAATAGTTTTTAAACTAGAAGTAAAAACATAAAATGAACAAAAATGGCTAGCATTTAGAAAAATTTATGCTA
>JASANF010017620.1:0-14833 GCA_030248245.1 Trissonchulus sp. WLG1_4
ACACACACAAACAGCAGCTATTCAGCAGTAAACAAACAATCGTCAGAAACAATGATGATAACAAAAACAAGCAACAACACTGTTAAAGCAAAGTTCACGGAAACTTACACTAAAGTCTAACCAAAATAAAATATCTCAAAAATTAAATAGGAATGAAGCACGTAAATTGTTGGTAACTTTCCCGAACCTCATTCAAAAATCAAAAGGCATTTCTACCCATTTTTGGTTTTTATTTATTTCTGCTTTTTTATTTCTACACTCAAAGACTAACCTCGATTTGAATTTTGATGCTATCAAAACGAAGCCACATCAACAACTGACATATTTTTTATTCTACAGCGAAAAGTTTTCAATTCTTAAATGATTCCGTTTTAGCACAAGCCACCGTTATGCATCAGAATATAATATTACTATTATAATAATACGTTTCCTAGCTTTGTTTTGCTATATACCCCTTGACGCGCTTGGTGATGCTAGGAATCAATGCTATATGGTCATCGGCACATTTTAAAATACAGCTATCAATTTGTTTCTCAAAAGCAGCCACGTCTTTTGAGGTTGCATCCGGCCCCAATTTGTCTCGCACGTTGTCCTCACAGCTTTTGGCACAGCGACGCAGTCTGTCCTGAAATACAATTAATAGATTAAATAATTAGGTCAATTAGTTACTTAACTAATCAAACAATAGGCCTTCAATATTTTATGTTGTCTTCTAGTACTTATTTAATATCATGTCAATATTGCTTGCGATAGCGATAGGGAGTACAAAAGTCACCTACTATTTTTTTATATAAAACGAGAAAGTGCAAAGGTATATCCTCGATACGCTGCCGACAAATCAGACCTGGCGAGCACAGACCCGGCCTACATAAGCTACGTTGCTCCGTCCACCAAACACGACACAATCCCTTTTTGCCCAGGTTTATTGTGCTCATAATAGTCCCAAATGGGCGTGTTCAGCGTTTTCATGCTTGAAAGTGGACTTTCACCAACCGAGTGATTGGTCTCAAATTTCAAAATTAAGCTCATCCCCCCTTCTGATTCCATCCATATGTGGGAGGAGGGGGGTGAAGAAACCTCCAACCTCTGAAAAAATCGACAGAGGCGCCGGAGGGAAGGGACCCGGAAAAATTTGGGCGAATTCAAAACCTTTTTAGAGAAAATTTGGTAAAAGGGTAGTTTTGGTCGATCAGGGGGGAAAAGAAGGGCCCTCAAAATGTGGCCGAAGAGCCCCCCCTAACCCCATCCTAGAACTTTGACCCCGTTACATGTAGGAATACAATCAAAGCCTTGTATATTTACCTGATAGTTTTGCATTTCAGTGTCAATAAATTTCTGTATGCTGGACAACTGGCGAGAGCAGCCTTCCATGCAGTTCTGCACTGCGGACATGCTGATGCTGGGGTCGTCACAGCACTGTGCCGCGCAACGGTGCATATCACCCTGAAACATTTTATCAATATGTGTTGCTCATTAAACTTTTAAACTAAGCATGGATACCCGACTTCTCAAACTCGAGGGTGCCGGGAGACAGTCTCGAATTGTGTCGAAAAGTGGACAAAAATCTGGTACTTTTCGAAACTTAATGAATTTGTGGTTTGGTCATACTTGGGCGTGGGCATTCCCCCCAGAAGGCATACTCACCCCCCCCCCCCCAGATTGTGGGGAAATCGGCGGAAATCTGGAGCGAAAAATTGAGCCTTATTCTCTCACTCCTTCACTCGTACGTTTAGATTTGTCGGGTTTTTCATTACTCAGGAGCAGGACTACAATATCACCAAGCAGTTACAGCTAGTTTATCAAATTAAGTATTAAGTACCTGTAATTTCCTAACGTGCGTTTTATCCAGATCGTCTATGAAAGATGACACAGCATCGTTCACTTTCTTTTGCGCCGTTTCTGCCATTCCTGCTAACTGCAATATTAAAAAAACAGTAAATATAAAAAATCAACTTTGATTTAGTTAGGTAAAATGGTATAAATCCAGGAGCCGGTTTCACCAACCACAAGATTAATATACTATATCTTGTACATAATATGTTAAGAATCGGAGGCACGATTGAACAGTTTCAAAAAAGCCTTTTCAAAACAAACAAGTCGGGTGACATCAACGGGTTGCCGACAGTGGGTAGAGGACCCTCTATTCTAAGCAAAGGACCCTCTATTCTAGGTAGAGGTCCCTCTGTTTGTGTTCAGGAGCCCAAATTACCCCTAGGGACGTCAAAATCCCAATTTCGAAAATTTGACCCCTGGGGCCCCCCTGGGCATGGTGCCCTAGGGGGGTTATGGAAGGGTCCAGAGGGGTCCTAGACAAAAATGGACCTGGGATTCGTGTTCCGGGGCCCAAATTACCCCTAGGGACGTCAAAATCCCAATTTCGAAAATTTGACCCCTGGGGACCCCCTGGGCAGGGTGCCCTAGGGGGGTCATGGAAGGGTCCAGAGGGGGTCCTAGACGAAAATGGACCTCGGATTCGTGTTCCGGGGCCCAAATTACCCCTAGGGACGTCAAAATCCCAATTTCGAAAATTTGACCCCTGGGGACCCCCTGGGCAGGGTGCCCTAGGGGGGTCATGGAAGGGTCCAGAGGGGTCCTAGACGAAAATGGACCTCGGATTCGTGTTCCGGGGCCCAAATTACCCCTAGGGACGTCAAAATCCCAATTTCGAAAATTTGACCCCTGGGGACCCCCTGGGCAGGGTGCCCTAGGGGGGTCATGGAAGGGTCCAGAGTGGTCGTAGACGAAAATGGACCTCGGATTCGTGTTCCGGGGTCCAAATTACCCCTAGGGACGTCAAAATCCAAATTTCGAAAATTCGACCCCTAAAACCCACTTTTTACACCCCCTAATGGCTGAAACATAAACCCAACAGGTTTCGTCCATACACACCAGATCCAGTTTTCAAGGTCACGTGACCCGGCCCCCCGAGGGGCCACGAGTCCATCAAGTTGGGGGGTGCAAGTACTCAAGGGGGGGACCCTTCCACCAAAGTTTGGTTCATATCCATAAAGCATTTCACACAAAAAAGTGGCAACATAAGAAGCCAAAGGATTAAAATATTTAGTCAAAATATTTTGACATTTTTCGGCATATAAGTCAGCGGTGACCTATAGCTTTTTTGGTATCAAATGAAAGCTCTAGCTCTAAGGTATCCAACAGCGAAAACTAAATCTTTTTACGCTATACTTGAAAAAAATTATGGGCAAAACCATGGCGGTGGTCCAGTATTATTAATATTTCAAATTTATTTTGACGCTATTGGGAACCTGTCAGCCAGAATCTATAGTTCGGTTAGTGTCAATTGAAAGCGCCTTTTCTAAGCTATCGAACTGCGGAAACTAGAAAATTTTTGGTGGAGCCTAAAAAAAGTTATTAGAAAAACCGTGGTGGCTGAAAAACATCATTATGTGGTCAAAGACGTTTTTCGGTATATAAGTCAGCGTTAACGTATAGCTTTTTTGGTATCAAATGAAAGCCCGTCTTCTGCCCTGTCTAACTTTGAAAACTAGAACCTTTTACGTGGTACCGGAAATAAGTTATGGTCAAAAGTTCTTTTTAGAAACCAATTTTGTTCGAAAAAATTCCTCCGCGACTACTCACACCATAAACGTATTGAACAAAAGTTCGAAAAATTGAAATCGTTATAACTCGCTTCAACGTTGACGTAGAAACACAAAATTGACATCATTCAACTCAAAATTGAAGGGGCTTTCGAATGATACCTCACATGACGTTTACGGACGTAACGCCCAGTCACGTATGACTATTATTTTATACTGACCCTTGGTCGCCGTTTACGTCATCATGCCACCTATCAATCGATAGCACTTGATGAACGCAAGCATATAAAACAAAATTCACGTCGATACCATAACCCTGAAGTTATGGCTCCTGGAATTTTACCCTTTGGTGACTACCTATAATCACCTCATATGCGATCATATCGCATTGTAATTCAAATTTGATAAAAATTTGAAAAATTTTTTAAAAAATTTTCGTTGTCACACAATAACGTACGTCAGGTTCTAGATTTGGTCGAACTAGTCTAAACTAGACGCACTAGTCTTGTAATAATATTAATAATTAATATATATATATATACTATCCTATTAATAATGATAATGGATGTATCAACTAACTGTACCTTGAATCTGATGGTGCCACATGTGTTATTTAGACGTTTAGCTTTCGATTTGCCTGCAGCCGCCAGGTTCTTAAGTTATAGGCCACGTAAGACGTAGTTATTTGTTTGTTGCTATAAGCAACGTTTAACACATTAATAATGAAAACTAAATGCTCATTATCGGCTTCATTCAACAGTCTAAAAGAAACATCATTACTTAGTATTATTCTACTTTACAGTCTGAATGACTTTTAAGAGACGTAAATCGGAGTTATTTTTTACTCCGCAAATCCTCCGCGACAGACCACTTTAGTAGTTAGTCAATTTTCAAAATTAATCAGAAAAACTGAAATAACTTTTGCTATGAACATAGCAGAAACATAAAAATAACGTCATTGGAAAGACAATTTCTGGCGCTTTCAAATGACATGTCACATGATAGCGCCAGACCACAGAATGAGTCGTAACGTCAATTTAAAAAAAATGACGTGCGCTTAACGTCACGTCACAGGGTCATGTGACCCATCATTCAAAAGCTTATGCAATTTGCTGGCCAATGATGATGAAATTGTCTTTGTACCACAACGGAAACATAAGTTATGGGCCCCTAAACGTTTGCCTAAAGAAAGCAACTAAACAGATCACACCATGTGTGATCAAATCTCACTTTGCTTTCATTTATGATGAAAATTTAAAATTTTTGCCAGAGTTCACAATTTAGTGTTAAGCTGTGTATAATTTATTATAACGTTGCCCTAAGGATCCGGTCGAACTGGTCTAAACTAGACCCACTAGACTTGTAATAATAATAATAATATTAATAACAGACATTTCAGATACAAAAGGGTTGCCTTTGCTTCGCAACTGGTCGGCAACCCAAAAACCAACACAGCAGCGGCCTCTAATGCTGACGCAAAAAGTGATGATATCCGACTGAGTACTGACGAGATGACAACTGCTTGTATTTGCAAGTTTTGCTTGGCAAGTAGGAAAAACAGTAGGATTCGAACAACCACCACACTCCTGAGTCCTGATATTCACTGCATCAGTGTTGCACATCAGTTATAAAGACTTAATTGTTAATTAATTAATAATTAATTGATTGTGTAGCAAACAATTATAGCGAAAAAGTTATGCACAGACCGCCCTATTTAGTCGTTAGCGTATATACGGGCACGGAGGTGGCAATACTTTTTTTGCATCATAAGACTCAGATTTTACTAAAAGTGCGAAACTTCCACTGCTAATTTCAAACCCAAATCCAGAATTTAGACAGACACAAACTACCAACTTACTATAAGCGCTATGACTGCCTACATTACGAACTACCTGAGTTCACTACTCCCATACTGGACCACACATGTGCAGCTGAGGAAATTTGGGGGGAAGGGTGCGCTACGTGAATTTTTCAGAAATTTTCCACAGCTCATGTGGGGAGGGGGAGCTACCAATTAGAGGCTCACGATTTTCCGCCCCCCCCCCCCCCCCCCCCCCCCCCAAAAAACAAACAACAAAAAATAAAAAAACAAACACACACAAACACAAACAAAAAAAAAAAAAAAAAAAAAAAAAAAAAAAAAAAAAAAACACCCACACAAAAAAAAAAAAATAAAAAAAACAAATAAAAATACCCCCCCCCCACCCCCCCCCCCCGCAGCGGACCAATCTCTTTAATCCACCCCAACGTGCTGCAGGAATGGTTACATAGTTCAAACTGTCGGTTAGTCACTCAATTTAAGAAACTTTACTTAACCTGACCACAGAGTGAGAGCATAATTCACATTCAACAGCTACTCTGTTTGCATTTCACCGAGTACATGTTTGCTCTCGAAACTGTCGGGGTCAAGCTTTTTCTCCCATTTATGGGAGAACCGACAAGGATTCTTCAGAGGGGCGTAGGGAGTCAGGAGCCTGTTGCAACAAATCTTACAAACGAAGAACATTTGTAATTCTAGGACTTGTCTGCAAGAAGAGCACACAGTTTTTAATAAAGTACTGGTACGCATAAGCGGTTAAGCCAAAATTTGAAAGAATTTAGGTCAACTAATGCCTAGTTCATGCTTACGTTCTTCATCCTTTAGCCAGCTCAAAAACTTGCAAACAATTCCAATTCTTAATCAAGGTTTTGATTAATTAACTAATCAATCAAGTTGCAATTCTATTTTCAGCGTAAAATTCAAATCCTAATTTCTTTCAACCACCTTTGGCTGATCTTTTTCTAACCGACTCATACCATCGCTGTATTCTGCAGCAGCAGCCCAGACTCAAAGACATTGTACAGTCAAAGACACTGTACAGTGTCACAGGGACGTTGGAATGTACGTCATACTAAATCATGCTGTCATACCCATCGACGAGACAATTTGATTGGCCATGCTTGAAAGAGGTTTTGATTTAAACCATCGCTTAATTATACGCGCTGCTAAACAACTGTTACATAACTGAACTGTCAAAAAAAATTAGACAAAAGAATAGACGCTAAATGAAAAAGTTTGAGCAATGGAAGACCAATAGGAGGTTTAAACTTTTATTTATATACAAAATTGTGCCAAATACACATAACATGAACAAAAATAAAATGACCATCAAAACAAGCAAATTACGAATACTAATACACATCAACTTTATTTTTATTTGCTAACAAACTAATCAATCTAATATAATTTATTTTTATTTGCTAACAAACGTAACAACTTGATTATGCAAATTTGACAAAAGATCGCCTTGGCTTAGAATAGAATAGAACTAACGTTTTGCAGCACGTTCTTAACACCAACAACACACAAGAAACGACTTATACATTTTCGCTTTTCAAGTCGCCCACCGCTAATCACCACAATTTCAAAATATTGTTCTGCACAATATTATTATATTATGCTTAGGAATAAACATACGACCTATATAACCATAAAACAGTTGTTGAGCGTATTCATTATGGCATAATTTTATGTGGGGAGTGGCCACCTACCCGACCATGGATACGGCAAATTGCCAAATTGTGTTTTATACATACATGGGCGTGGGGGGGGTTTGGGGGGGTCTTCACCCCCCCCCAGAATAATTTGAAGGTGGCTCACGAAGCAAATGACCGGAAAAGTTGCTCCGCACCCCCGCCCCGGTTAGCTGCCCACGTATGGTTTTATATATACGTAGAACAAGAACTAAAGTTACACTGATACTAAATTATATAATATATGACAGGGGGAGTTCGTTACATCTGAAACTGGAAAAGGAAGGCTGCGGATAAAACGAAGGGGCGCCCCACTCAAATCCTCTCCAACTCTCCAAGTCAAATTATGCCAGTCATTTTCTACTGATATATATATACATTACAAAACACGATACGCAATTTTTGAACATATTCGCATTCCTCAATATAGAATCGCCCTGAATGAAATGTTCCCACTTCTATTTCTCCAACGGTTGGTAATTCAATAGTTTCTCGATTAGATCCACGTGTGAGAGCAGCATTCGACGGCAGCAGTATCGCTTCAAATGCAGCGCATCCAAAGCGTCGCTAAACATAAAGACTAAACTATTTATATAAATCAAAGAATTCAGACAACTATGTATATATATACACGTTACTTATTATATTATATAACTCCGGTTTAAGTCGGTGAGCAAGTACACCATAAAACAGTCCCTAGGCAATCCCAACTCCTAAGACACCCTATTCGCAAGCCCTACATTTGACAAAGTGATTATATATTACATATATGTGCACAATGCATTGTTTAAGCAGCGTTTATTTGTCTTTATGTTTGTGGGCGGTGACCCTTCTTTGTGAGTTTTGTTACTTTCTTTTTGTTATTTGTTTGCCTTTGTTTAGTAATTAATAGGATATAAACTATCCTAAGCAAAATGATAAATACAATAATCCAGATTTGAATATACCAAACGAAAGCTTATGTTACGCTGATCAATATTATTATAGTACCTAAGCCAAATTCTTTTTATGGAAATAAATAAATAAATAAATTAAAACAAAAAATTTTTTGTTCATTAAAAAAATAAACAAAAAAAATAAATAAATAATAAATTTTTGAAATCAGTCCATTGTGTTAAATAATAATAACAAACTAACTTAAACCAATTTTAACTTACCTTCGTCGTAAACCCCGTGGTGTAGTGTAGCATTGAGGCCTTTGAACCCCTCTGGTCGCTGGTTCGAGCCCAGCCGGGGGTCGTTTTTTTTCAAATTTTTAAGTCAAGATTTTTTGAACACAACAAAAGTTGTCATTTCATTTGCAAGCATTTCGATCATAACACTACCAATACGTATTCGATTCGAATCATATACATAGTTACATACCATACTTACCATTTGTTTGGCCAAAAAGCACTGGTTTCGACAATTTTTGGCCAAAATTTAGGTCATCGTTTAACTGTTTAAATCGTTAACTGTAACTAGAAGGACCCGCTTTCCTCCCCTATGACCGAATTTTGGGGGCAGTCTTCCCCCCATCCCCTAGAAATATTACTTCATCAGAAACTTTTTCAAATTTTTTGTCTATTTGAGGATCTGCGTATTTGTTTCACGTACATACATCCCTAACATACCAGACGCACTAAACTTGTAATAATATGTAATAATAATAATATAAAATTCGGGGGAGGGAATGACTCTTCGAAATGTTATGCTTTATGACTAACTATTTGACCCAAAAAACGACAAATATTAGCTTATTTTGTTAAAACACAATACAAATTGTTTGACAACAGCGACATCGACTAAAAATTACACAATCGGAGGGTAGGCTGTCGTCAAAAAGTTGAAAAATTTGAAAATTTCACAAATATTTGACATTACGGACAGCAAATTTAATAAAATTTGCATTTTTACTACGACAAAACAGATGAAAGAAGTTAATACTATTAAATTGAAACGATTTAGTTTCTTTTTTACATTTCTTAATATATATTCACGGTAACAAAAACTAATGAGCATCGGCAACTACAACAGAAGCGAAAGACTGAAGGAGGTAAATGATGCAACTATCATTATTCAATCTTTATTACTACTACTCCTACTATATACTTTATTTCACTCCATCTGAGTGTTAACACGGTTCACACGTTTCACAGACTTGCTTCTATTATTTTTTGCATGCTTCTTTTGCTGCACTTGAAATCAAACCAACCTCATGAAATTTTGCAAACAGAATTTTCAGATGAGAGTAATAAACAGAAACTGCTCTAAGCTCTAAAGGTTTTGCTAATCCTGTGTTGAAGTGATGAACCAATATGTAGGCACTCAATCTAATTGCGTTAATGAAAAAATGTAATTTATATCCAGGTGCATCCTTATAAAAAAACTAAAATGATATAGCTGTCAAACAATTGCAGTGCATACAATAACAATAAAAATACATATATTATATATGTTCGACATACCCTTCGCTATATTCAGCTTGCAGCAATCCCAAATAAGCCTCCCATTTGTTTCCGATCACTTTGCCACAAGTGAAGCAGCGAATTGGAATAATCATTGAGAAGTGTCTGAGCAATGAAATCATATTCATATACAGTCAGTTTACAATATTATATATAACCCCATCGTCAGCCAGGTCCATAATCTGCTTCTGATCTCTAGCCCCTATATACCTATACAGTCAATGGCGTAACCAGCAGGGTTGGTTTTTTTCCGGAAAAAAATTATGGCCGGAAAAAAACCGGTTTTTTTCCGGTTTTTTTAGGTTTTTTTCCGAGTTTTTTTCCGATGTCCAAAAATGATGGTAAAGTAGTTCTGAAGTGTAATCTTACATTTTGCGTCTTAGTAACTTCATTATTATTCACTGGTGACTCTTCAATGGTTATTACGCTTCTGGACTAGATAGATGCGATAACTACCATAATAGCAAGTGTTTCTGTTTTAAAATTTGTCTAATTAGTTATGGTGGGGTAGGAAGGAGTGTAGGACTAAGTTGGGGTAAGTTCGCTGTCAGTTTATCAGTTTACTGGGGGGGGGGGGTTCTAAAGTCGACAAAAGAGTGAATGGGTCTGGCATTGCAAACTGCAAAGTGTATTCAAACTCTGCCATTCAGGGTAGGTATTTTAACCTTTGAAAGATTAATGTACTTCGCAATTCAAAATTGGACTCTTAATTAATTTAAACAATTTTTCCCTAAAATTTTCACAAAAAAATGGGAAAACCGCCATATCATATACTTTTCGAAAAAAAGGTCAGAATAACGTCTAGAGAAAGGCTTTCTTGACTCAAATAGAACAGCTCAAACCCCTGGATAATTGCCTAAAAGTTTTATGCTGTTGCATTCTGGTTGAATATGTTGATTTGTTGTTGAAATGCACGTGTACCAATACGAAAATTTATCCATTACATATATAGATGTATAGCCTTATGGGGATTAGATCGACGTATGTTTCAATGTTGATCCAATTTCGCTGATTGAATGGAGATCCGTTCTAATTGAGAATGCTAAAAGTTCACGTGAACCGTTGAATTAAATTTATCGTAAAATCGTTTTTTTTAATATTAAATTTTTGTTGGCCTGTTGAAAGGAAACAGCCGCTCGAGGTTACTTAAGATAAAGTAGTAAAAAATAAGCTTGTCCGACGTCACGAAAAATTTGCTATTAAAAAATATAACTGTCATGAAATTTTCTAGCACTACTTGCGACTACCTATTAAGGAAGCAGGTATTTATAGTAGTTTGGCTTACATACAGTATAGCATATACAACCATAGGTAGAGCAGTAATTATAAACACGGTTCATTATATATATTCTCTTACACACCCTGAAAAGGAACGGATAGCTTCATAGCTTCTCAATAAACCGTATATGTCCATGTTCATGAAGGGTTACGCAAATATCAAAATTAGAACTCAGTATCGTTCCCTCCACCCATTGCCAACTAGTTCAATAACCTTCATTAGTCACAAAAACGTCTTACTCTTATTTTTCTAAACGATTTTAAGCATTTGTGCAAGTTTAATCTTTACTGGACTAACTTATCAGTTTCGAGTTTTTTTCCGACCCCTCGGAAAAAAACGGAAAAAAACCGTTTTTTTCTGGTGCCCAACCCTGGTAACCAGGCAGGGGGGGGGAGACTAACAGGAAAACAAAAATTATCTAGATTTTTTTAACTCTTCTTAACTTCTTTTCAAATTTTTCTGGTTTTTTTCTACATGCCAGTCTCACGATCAAGTTTTTCCTGGTTTTTTTTCTGAACCCAAAGAGAATATTTTTTAGCCTTTTTTTGAATCTATAGGTTTTGGTTCTCCACCAACTCTTTTTTAAAAATTTTCAATTTCTCGTGTGTGCCGAGATAGTATTCATTATTTGTCCGGCCTAAATCCAGCTCTATATATATATATATATATATATATATATATATATATATATATATATATATATATATATATATATATATATATATGTCACGTCTCACGTTCACTTGACGCTTCGTGAACCAGCGGTCGCAAAACCAATTTTTAATTTGATTGATATATTGAACATTTCAAAAACACTGCAAACGTTACATTAAAAAGCACAAACTTTACCAAATTTTTCAAATACTAGCGATTTTTGCGACCTCTGCACGAGAAGCAGAGCAGCTGCACCTGCAGCACATACATTCAGCCCTTTTTATCACAGGAAAAATTATGAGTAAAAAAATAGAAAATTGGTGAGAAAAAAATAGAAAATCTTTTTCACTTTCTACCTTGGCAAGTTTCTACTTTTGTTCTACTATTTGGGAGTGGGTAAAACACAGCCACCCTGCCAGCCCCGGCCCCAGCCCCAGCCACCCTTGGGTAAAACCCAGCAACCCCACCAGCCACCCCAAATAATCCTGATTAAAAAGATATATAAATGTCAGGGTTGGCAGTCTCGGTCTCGGTCTCGGTCTCGGTCTCGTAAAAAACCCGAGACTAGGCTGGTCTCGGTCTCGGTCTCGGTCTCGGTCTCGGTTGGAAAACCGAGACCTGCCATAGGGTGGTCTCGGTATTTCAGATGAGACTTGACGTTTTTGAAATTTTCCAAAATTTTTATAATTTTTTTAGAAGATTTTTTACAATTTAAGTTTCCAAATAGAATGCCAAGCATGAAATGGTAAAACCTGTCTGCTGCAGAAGAATGTCAGTTCACCGGCAAACTTTGGCTAATTTCAAGTTCAAACTTTGTATATCAAGCTAGAATTTTTAAAATAAAGTTTGAGCTAGAAAGGGTTGTCTGACTTAGCGATCTTGCATTTGTATGTATGTGGAACCTCGCAAACATACATGTGTTAAACAGTAAAAGTACTGCCCATCATTTACCAAAAGTTCGTAGCTGATTTGTAATTTGTGGGCTTACAACTTTACTAAGCGCGAATTGGGTTGCAGTTTAATTGAATTTCTTGAGCCCCAACCTTTAAACGCATGTCAAAACATTAAGTATCTAAAAAAACCTAGGTCACTCAAATGCTCTGTGCTATGGAGTGGTTGGAGCATCAAACCTTCCTTCCACATAAATATGTCAGTGGTAGAAACTTTTCTGGTCCCTGATGATGCCCCTTCAGTACTGTTTTGATAGTACATAGCACCACTGCACCAGCACAAACGATTCCACGCTGGCGCCCGAGTCAGACTGCCAAGTGCCAAGGTGCCAATATATGTTTGCAATGCACTATAAAACGCCCTGTGGCATGCGAAGTGTGCGAAACTTTTAAAAATAACCAAACGTTGACAGAATAGCGGAAAAATAATCCTATGTATTGCCACAGTCAATTACTCTCATGCATCCGGTCGTTACAATGTTAAGTTTCTCGCAACTCATACACTCATACAACCTAACCTAATGGTCACTTTTTTGTAACTTAATTACCAATTTTTCACGTTTCAAAGCATTTCAAATTTTTAAAATTGAAACTTGAAAAAAGGTCCCCCAAGGGCTGGTCTCGGTCTCGTAGGTCTCGTTTCGGTGGTCTCGGTTGCCTGGTCTCGGTCTCGGTCTCGGTCTCGGTCTCGGTTGCAAACCCGAGACTTGCCAACCCTGATAAATGTGCAATTTACCGGTGAATCACAGGAAAAACTATAATTAGATGACTTGTAGAAAATTCGTAGAATAGATGATAGAAAAAGTAGCAAATTGCATGAAAAAAACGGTCTAAATTCGAATATGTATTCGAAATATATTTTCAAAGAGTCAAAAAATATTAAATTATTAAATCGAAAAGATGTCCATCAAATTTATTTAGTTTTGGAAGTGTCTGCTTTTGAAACCTTCAAACGGAAAGGCCTGAAAATATTTAATACATACTTTTTTAAAGAAGCATAAACGTTTGAAAAACACCAACATAATAGGAGCTAACAAACATAATAACCAAAGCAGGAAAAATAAACATTTAAAAAAATAAAGAGCAGGAAAAGCTAGAAGTCTGCAGTGGATTCTTCAATCTTCACTTTCTCGCTTCAAATTATTTTTTTGATTATTTGACTTGTTAAGGTGGTAGTGTCGCCAAAGCAGTTTTGCTGATAGGCTGCAAAATGAGAACTTTTTGCTTTGAAATTGTACGTTCACTGAGAAACAAGTGAAATGCCATATTGTGTCAAATAAATACTGCCAGATACTAGACTACCAATATCTACCAATATTTTTGACCAATAACCATTTGTGAGCCAGACATCACACAATAGAGACATAAAAGTTCAAAAAATTAAGCCAGATATCAGATTGGCCAGCTTGTGAAGTACATGTAATGTTTTGAAGCACAATTTTTTGCCACAAATAAGAAAAATAAAAAATGAAGCTTCGTTTTTCTTTTGATTTCAAAATAAGTCTCTAAATTTTTCACAATTTATCATTAATGCTTAAAGTTCTTCACAGTTTACGCACAGTTTCACAGTTCAAACAGGCATTACTCCACAACCACTAAAGCAATTTGCATTAAATTTTGTTTGCATAAACTAGAACATATGTGCTTTTGCTTTGTGTAAAGAATCTAAACAAAAAGTTTTTTAATTGTGACGAAATTATCGAATGTGAATAGGTTTTTAAAACGTCATTTTTCCGACTTTGCGAGTTCACTGCTAACTGTATGCTGCATCAATTTTTCTGGAACTTGGCAAAAATATTTGCCTTAAAACATACTTTTAGAATATATAAAGAACAATGACCTGTGTTTCATTGAAAAAGTTTTATGGTCGCGCAAATTCGACTGCTTTCGCGACACTACCCCCTTAAAAGACCCGTTTTGATTTATTTCTTTCAGCTGTACTATTTTGTATCTATTTTTTGTCTCGACTCGACTGTTTATTTCGACTTTCCCTCTCTGCTAATTTTCTGCTAATCTGCTTATTAATGTTTTTCCTGTAATTCACCAATACACGGCCAATTTATGTCTATTTTATTATGGTATATTGTGGGGTGGCTGTGTTTTACCCAAGGGTGGCTGGAGCTGGGGCTGGGGCCGGGGCTGGCAGGGTGGCTGGGTTTTACCCACTCCCTACTATTTTCTACTTTTTTTCTACTCCGGTTTTTTTCCTGTGTATTGAGCTCTCCTTCCTGCAAGGCTCGTGAGTGTGCGTGTGCGTTTTCAAAATACGCACATTTAGCCTTTGATTAGGATTAAGGCTAAGGCTCAGAGGATTAAGTCGCAGGGTTATTATCGGGCTTAGTTTGGGATTAGGCTGACGATCAGGCTTAGTTTTATAGTTTTTTAATGGCACGTGCACTTTTTTGTACGACCGTCTAAGGACAGCCCTTG
>JASANF010017621.1:0-60110 GCA_030248245.1 Trissonchulus sp. WLG1_4
TCTCTTTCACACTAATTTGGAGCTTAACCCGTGTAGGCTTTTTCACATATGCAGTTTTTAACAAGGAGACACGGATACTTACGGATAATGATTAGGCACATTATTTCATATTTTCGTTATCGTTTCTAGCTGATGGACGATTGAGGATTAACAGAATCATTTGAATTTCGTACATTACCGAATACAGAGGGACTGTTTAACGTTATTGTCGTAAAAGCAGACTCAGCTGCGACTTTGTCCTCATTCTATTTCTATATATTCTATATATGCTATAAGCTACCTAATATCTTTATCAATAACGATGGTCTACCTCATCATTTCTACCTCTACAGTAACGCAAACGGTGGTAACAAAAGAACAAAAAACAAGCATAACTTGATAAAGATAAATCCAAAAATGTGCACAATGATTGCCATTGGTCGCACACACTACATGAACGGTATAAAAAATGTAGTCAGCGGCCGGCCATCGCTCGAGAATAAATGCTACATATTGAAGAAATGTATAAAAAAAAGATAGTTCCCAGTAGTTAATCCGTTGTAGTTTGTCGTAATGATACGGCAACACTTGGGTCTGGGTGATTTAAAAAAAAGCAATTTGAGCTTCACACCTGAATTCACATCGAGACAGCAAAAAAACTTTTTCTTACCATTGCCGTGACAGTTGTGTAGTTTTCGATAGCAAATCTTTGGGTACATTCGTAACATAATCACGCGGTTTAGTGCACTATGAGTGAAGTTAAGCAATTGTCTTTTCAGGCTATTCGGAAGCAAAATAGGCATTGTAAATTTTTTGAATTGAATCACACTTAAATTGAAGTGACCTGAATTCACACAGGATCGTAAATATGTCTACCAGATCTTTAGCTATTATGCAGGAAGAAGTTTTGCATCGAAGACATCTGTTTATGGTCTAATATGTGGATCGTTTTAGGTTACAGGTTACAATTTAAAACTTTTGCGCCGCAAAAACTAAACATGCGCATTTAAATAAATTTATTTTAATAAATATTATTATTTATTTAATAAAGCATTTATTTAAACTAAATTACACACAAACCTAATCAATAAAACGAACAAAACATTTTGTCGTAGCCAACACCGTACTTTATTAAAACGTGTTAGTAGTAACAACAACATTTATAATGCAATGCCTTTCGAATCGATTCAATATCAAGCTCGGCGACCAAAAAAACTGTTCGAAGAATAGCCGCCATTGTTTTCTTTCTGCCTTATAGTACAAATTTTATCAGACTCGTGTGCTCAGGAGGAAATCATGTTCCGGAAATCCGACAGTTCCATACGTTTTCCATTAACTTTAATATCCTGGCGCGGTCCTGGGCGCGGGGCACTGGCTGCAGTCGCCAGGTTGACCGTCTGGGCCGGGAGGACCTTGGGGACCAGTTGGTCCGTTGACACCGGATAATCCTGCGCGGCCTGAAACAAACAACAGCGATTTTGCTGCAACAGATGCCCACTTAGGGTCGATTCATACTTACAGCCGTATCTTCATTCAGCCTGCAGAATAACGTCACTAGCAGCCTAGAGCAGTGGATCAGCCAGCGCGTGTGACGTCATTTTTTCGTCATTTTGCCGGCTGAACGGGCATACGGCTGTAATTATGAATCGACCTTTAGGCAATATTATTAGCAGTTAGTATACGATCTTTCAGGTTTCAGTATATAATTCAATCTCAAGGCTAAACCAGGAATCGGGAGCAATCTCTTCATAGCTACGTAACCTGTAGGTGAGGCGTCTGATCAACCGCAGTGATGGCGTTTGAATTGAAGTGATTTTTTTCTTCAATTTACTAAATGAGTAGGTAGACAGATACATATCGATATGGCTAAGTAATGTACCATAACAAAAAAACTGACGACTGCACAAAATATTTAGGACCAGCACAGTGATAAGTAATTTGTGCTATCTCCTCATAGTCATAAATTTTCTCTAACTTACCAGGTCCGCCCATGTCACCGATGGGTCCAAAGGCACCGGGTTTTCCGTCTCGTCCCTTGTTGCCTGGGGCGCCGGAGTACCCTGAGACTCCCTGAGGTCCGGGAATGCCTGGGGGTCCGCCAAGGTCGATGACTTTGCCGGGGTCTCCCGAGGGTCCCTTGGGTCCGGGGGGTCCACGTTCTCCGGGCACGCCGATCGGTCCAGGGGGTCCCTCTGATCCGGGGATTCCGGGCATACCGTTGTGACCACCGTCACCTGTCGGACCTTCCGGACCTTTGTCTCTGAAAATAATAAAATGCTTTATTTAAATATCCTATAAAGCCAAATTTTGGTCGTTTATAATATTTTTACAGGGTTTCAATTTGGAATTTAAATTCCTTGAAAATGTTACACAGCATCACACTAACAAAGGAGTCATGGGAGCATTTTTTTATATTAAAAAATTAAAAAACAATAAATGATAAAAATTCTTTCTGTTATGTTGCAGGCCCAGCCGTGTCCAATATTCTAAATATTCAAACAACTAGAGTGCTAGGCTATCGATATGTCTTGTTTTTCGCAATCACATGCGCAGAACAAATAAATCAGTCCACTACTGAAATTATTTCTCACCCGGGGGGTCCGGGAGGCCCAGGGGGACCCTTGGGGCAAGTCATGCACATCTCCGGCATTTCGACGCCCGGCAGGACTTCCCCGTCCCGGCCTGGGTGTCCCGGATGGCCTGCATCGCCATCGATCCCTGGTTCGCCGTCCAGACCTGGCTCGCCTGGGGGACCCGCCGGGGACTGATGACACGTGCAGCCTGAAAATATGAAATCGTCCAATTCTGCACTCGAAGAAAAACATACATTCGTAATTCAGTATTACAACAGCCCGTTTTATGGGCATGTTCAGCAGCAACAACAACTGTACAGCCTTCAGTGAGTATTTTCACGTTGGATCTGTGAGACTTTTTTAGACTGTGTTTACTGATACCAACCACACTATATTATTGTGATTGGGACATTCACTTCTGTATACGCCGCTAGCGGGATTGGAAGTCAGGTCTCAAATCTCGCCCTAAATACCCCAGATATTACTAACTAACACATACCTATTAACTCCCCTCATTTAGTTCTAGTATCGAAGTTACTACTCGTAGCCTGGTATAACTTCACCACAAGGAAGAGGTGATTCTGTGCGCAAAACAGTGCTCGAACACCTTTGGGCGTACAAAAAAAACTATATTGTGATTGTGAGCATAAATTACAAGTGCATACAACCAAATAAAATATTTTCGTAAAATATTAAACTGGGACACCCACGACTGTACCCCGCTTGCGGGTTTTCCCTGCTTGCGGGATCGGAAGTGAGGTCTCAAAACTCGCTCTAAACTCATTTTTAATGTCCTCTGAGAATCATGGTAATTTTAATCTCCCCCCTTAAGTAGTTTAGGAATACTCTTGTTTTAGAGTTCCTACTCGTAGCCTGGTATAACTCCAACACAGGGAAGAGGTGAATCTGTGCGGAATGCTCGACCATCTTATGGGCGTAAAAAATCACAAGTCGAGCCATACTTGTGCAAGTTGCGGAAAACTGCTGAACGGGAGCTGAGCCATAGCCCGTGGCGCTGTCGGCTCCGTTGAAAGAATCACCAAACAGCCAGGCGCTGCGTTCACGACGGTCCAAGTCTTCCGATTTCACGTCAGCTCGGATTCCGGCGATGATGTCGCGAGATCGGCTCTAAAACGCAGCAATTAATAATCACACCACATGAGTAATAATTACACAGTTACAGTTAGGGAGTCTTATAACGTTCGTTCGAACTGCGAGGTTTACTGCAGATGTTCGAAACTACAAAGTAGATTGACTTTACAAGACTCCATTTAAGATAATCAAGTTTCAGACAGTGTTTCGGACATGTCTGAGAGTTTGACTCGAACCTCATTCATAGTATTGATTGTACAAATGTAATATATAGTTATACATAGATAATCATCACTGTTTCTGAGACAAGGTAGGTGCAAAAAGAAACAGACATTTGTAACAATCGAAACTAGAGGGCTATTGGCATAAACTCTATGAATTACCAAGTTGCAAAAACAAAAAAAACAAAAAACCAACCTTGCAAAAGTCAACTTCATTCTGCACATAGCTTTGTAGATTCTGAATATAGTTGTAAAGCATGGGCAGTGTGACAACAGAAGCCACCACGGCTACGGTAGAAACCACCACCGCCAAAAATGCGATCGCTCGGATGGTTCGATAATCCTTCTCGGAGACTTCAGTCATTTTGGCTGGCACTGGCGAGACTGGACTGCACCGGCGAAATGAGAAATATATAAACCAAATCAGAATGCCTTGTTTACCTTAAGGGTCGATTCATACTTACCTACAGCCGTTGAAATAATCACGCCACTAATGCTATATAAGACTAAACTGTGACGTGATAATTTAGTATTTCTGCCGGCTACACGGACATACGACTGTAAGTATGAATCGACCTTAACAGTGCATTCTGACTCTATGTGGATAGTGAGCACAGTGATGTGAATCGAATAGGATCGGCAGAAAGTTTCGATGCCAATCAGGTAGCGTATTGCTTAAATAGCGACCCGATTCCATCCAGACTAGGATAAGTCGGAATTAATCCGATCCATCTTCTTACCGAAGTGAATTACTTTTTTTTACAGTGAAAACAAGGCCGTAGGTTTGGTGTCCAGTGCAGTAATAACTAAAAAACTTTAACCATTCACTATGCAGCGCCGAAGCCAACTAGACTTTATAAATGGTTAAAATATTATTAATACTTATTTCTTCACTGAAAACACAGCAGTAAT
Organism: Trissonchulus sp. WLG1_4; assembly: GCA_030248245.1. Lineage (NCBI taxonomy): Eukaryota > Metazoa > Nematoda > Enoplea > Enoplida > Ironidae > Trissonchulus > Trissonchulus sp. WLG1_4. Next base: position 4,778 of record JASANF010017621.1, read on the forward strand.
GCACAACAAGACAAGTTTGCAATTGTTCTACAAAACCCCAGTGATTATAAAGCAGTCTGGAAATTAGATCAGTAGCTCAATGTCATTCTACAGAAATTCAAAATTGCTCCATTTTTACAACATGTTATGGCCAGTGGCTGTTATGTCCGGTAAAATCTGCAAATTTCATCCGAAAACTGACCAACCTTTGACAATATTGTCACTAAAACCGACTAACAATCATTCATCAAAAATGTCCTATCCATTGCAGTTAAAATTGTGAAAGTTCAAATAAGTGAAATAATACACGTGTAATTCATGTTTGACTAATCTAACCTGAATTTTATATAGAATCTTACGGGAAATTGATGCGAAGTTTCATCCAAAATTCCCCACCGAAACGAATAAATTTACGAACTAAATTGAGGCTAACGATTTTCGGAATGAAATGCCAAAACAATAACATCATGAGAATTTTGTTGATTTGAATATTTCTTGCCATGTTCGCACACTCTTTGTAATTTATCAATCTTTATTGAGCTTTGTTTCAATTCAAAGATTTCGCTTAAGTTTACATTTTTGATGAACATACGAAACACGTTTTAAACGGCTTAACTCTTGGCGATCCATGTTATGAGTTGTTGCTATTTTTACAAAAAAGACTGTTTTTCTGAAATTTTCTTTCATCACCTACTTAATTTAAAGTTGCCTCTTTACGGCCAAGTCAAGGTTTGACCAAAAATTATTTAACTTATAAATTAATGCACAGATTTTCTGAAAAAAACAAGCCTAATCGGCGGCAAAAGCATTCAGTATAAAGCATCAAGCATTTATTTTCAAGTACATTGGCCAGAGGCCATCGTAAACCTGTTGGGCCAGCTACAGCATTAACTTGCTGACTTGATTTATTTTCCATACAAAACGTCTTCTTTAGCAACCATTTTAGCAAACTTTGTACAGAGTGCACAGTAGATACTGGGTCAAGACGTAAAATAAGTTGTTGCTGACAAACAGTTAACAGATAATTGACTTGGGCGAATACTGCGTAAAATTTAAAAATAGTCTCCGGCTGGGCTCGATCCAGCAAACTTTTGGTTACGAAACCAATGCGCTAATACTCTGCGCCACGAAGACCACAGCGAAAATTGGTTTAGTTGTCGTTGAATATGTAGTTTAAGTACCAGTATTTTAACACTGTGGACCTGGGCCAACTTTTGGTCACATTCCCATGTATCACAACTTTTACTAGCCCCCGAAGATAGAGATAGCGGCTAGCTTGTATTTCACCCCTCGTTACCTTGACAGACTAGTTTTGCACCTTTATACCTCCCTCACATAAAATTAGCGGCAAGGCTTTATTTTCACCCCTCGTTATCCTGATAGACTATCTTTGAATCTTTACACCCCCTCAGAAAGAGTTAGCGGCACCTTCATTTACACCCCTTGAGATCTAGACAGACGTGGGGGGTTTGGGTTCCAGAAGACATCCTCACCCCCCCCCCCCCAGACAAATGCTTCACCCCTCCCCCCCGCCCTGCTGCTGAATGCAAAGGGCCTTTGTACGCCTGTCGTACGTGTGATGAAGTACTTATAAAAAACATGTCTAATACATCGATAGGTACTCTTGGTTACTTTAAAATTCAACGAATCACCCGGCGACCCGACCGAGGCTGTTTACTTGGCTACTAATCAGCCAAGCCCGCGCTGTCAATCGGCTATTAGCGCTATAGCCGCGTTTTGACTAGGAATAGCCGGCATAGCCCGGCTATAGCTCGGCTATAGCCATTTCACAGAATTGATGAGCCCGCGCTGTCAATCGGCTATTAGCGCTATAGCCATGTTTTGACTAGAAATAGCCGTTAATGACCGGCTATAGCTCGGCTATTGCCGGCTTAGAACGGTGTTCCAGCATGAAAGCTACAGATTGAAAAAAGTTGTGTGGCCTGGGCAGAATCGAACTGCCAACCAATCGTTTACCAGTTCAACTGCCATCCTATTAAGCTACAGGCCACGTGAAAGCCTGTCAATAAACTATCTATATAAGTAGATCAATTACACAGTTCAGTGTCATGCTAACAGAGTTACAGGTGACGTCAGAACATGGTCACTATGTGTAAAACAACAATTATTTTTTGCCACGGGGTGTCCCCCCCTTTTTACGATTCAGATTTTGATACTCCTACGTTAATCTGGGTAGGTCGAAATTCTAGTGTTAATTAACACTATGTAGAAGGGTAGGTACATACCTCGCTGCTCTGCACACATCATACAGCAGCAGCTCAGTCTTCAATGTATGCAGAACAACCGCAAACAAAAGGTGCAGCTCCGGGGCGGGAATCGAACCACCGACATTCTGATCGTTAATCAGATGCTCTGTAGTGCACGCACTACTACCAGAACTGAGCCAACCGGGCTGTTGAATCCTTGAAATTACACGTACATAGTCTTGCATCACACGTAATGAACAAGCTGTTACAGCAGCAACAAGTGATGATTAAAAAACGTGCATGTTATGTGAACCAGAAAATATGAACTAATTTTTAAATGAATTTAATGTTTCTATTATCCGATATTAGTGCTTGTCACATGGCTTCTATGTAACTGGCCGTGCTACAAATCTGTGATATTTGCTGGTCCTGTGACAGCACATCTCTCAAGAGTGCACTCAGAGATTTGTTGCACTCTCTGAACACACAGTGAGCATCAACGAATTCGCCGGAGTGCACTCACAGATTTGTCGCACGCTGGTCAGAAATAAGAAGGAACCTTAAAAAGACAAGACAAGAATTGAACAAATGCGCCCAAATCGCCAGGATTGCCAGCCAGACGTCGTAACCACTCTACTACGGCTGCTGCACAACTACCTTGATAAAAACCCAAATAATGCTGACAAGTGATGTATGTACGTACTACGTAGTATGTTCAGTCTACACTGCATCTTGCATTTAGATATGCATGTTCATGCACAGCAAAAGATAATTCGATAATTTATTGTGATTTAGAAAAACTTATCGTCGAAGGTAGCGTAGCCGAGTGGTCTATGGCACTGACTGGAAAACAAAAGTCAGATATGCGTGGGTTCGAATCCCCCCGCTACCTATAGTTTTTCTGTTTTACGTGTCAAAGCCATGTGACAAGCGGTTTAGCATGGCCAGCGCTACACTCAGAGATTCGTATGCAACTCTGCTTGGAAAGCCCTCGTGAAAAGCACTCGTGCGCTGCGCGCACTCGTGCTTTGCACTCGGAGCTTTCCATCGCATCGTGCATACAAACCTCTGAATGCACTTGCAGCCATGCTACAACCCTTACATATCAGCACTACATATTTGCGATTTATTATTAATTTCAAGCATTGAGTTAATTAAAAGCATTGAAGTGAGTAAGTCAATTTACTAAACAAGTTATCGACGTCGACACTATCATATCACTATCATGATACTAACAATATCAACAATGTTTTTGTTTGAGATAGTTTGTACATAATGGTCATTACATGCCTGGACCTTGGAGAGTTTTACATTAGTTCAACTTGACGTTTTTGTTCAGTGGTCTCGTAGTGTAGTGGTTAACACTCTGCATTCGGAATCTAGTCGTCCGAGTTCAAATCTCGGTGAGGTGAAACCTAACATTTTGAAAAATAAATTAAAATAATTTTGCTTCAATAAATTTTCGATTTACTTCAAAGCGTGTTCACGCACAAATTTTTGATGTTTGAGCAGAAGCTTTGGAGCTAATCAGCAGTAAATGTGTACAGAAATGGGAAATTGAAAATTGTTTTGTCCAATGGCCGCGTTTAATATTTCCTCTGGAATACTGACACTCAGGTCTCATAATGTAACCACTGCTCACTCAGCAGAAGAACTTGTTCTATAATTCAATTATTGCTCAATATACCTACATTTTAACTGTGCCCCATTGGAGCAAGTTTTCGTCGTTCGTTCAAAACCTGCAGTTGTTGCCAATGTTCTAGATGACTTCGTGGCTTAGCGACGGAGTGTACGCTCGATAACCATAAGGTTGGTGGTTCGATTCCACTGCAAAGTCATCTTCATTTTGTATTTTTCATTTTTCGTTTTGGACGTTGGAAAAATCGCCAATGCTGGCAGCAGCTATAGCCGGCTATTTCAGACAAAACACTGTATTTGAAACGGCTATTGGCGGCTATAGCCGAATCGCCACTTCTAGGGGGTCTCTACTTGATTTCAAAAATAGCCAAAGTCTGTCTATAGCCACGTTTCTTCAGTCAAAACTTGGCCAATTGAAAATCGCCAAAATAGCCACGGCGAGCTATAGCCGCGGCGAAACAGTCTAATCGGCAATATGTGCTAAAAATCGCCACAGCTATTGCCGGCTATTTTAGACAAATCCGTGTATAATAATTGGCTATAGCCGAATCGCCGATTCTCCAAGGCATCTAAAAAACCGTGATACATGGGAAACTTACCCAACTTTTTACAAAATTTTCCAGGAGCGAATTTGTCCTAAATTTTACGATTTTGCAAATAAGCATTAATAATAGTTTATGAGCCGTGTTATGTAACTGTTTTTGGATCTTGATTCTTGATTATTATTTTAATTATTATCAATTTGCTTTGGATATCTTATACCCTATGTACTTTTAGTGAAGTATCGGGACTGTACTGATCTGTGTAGTCGAGTGGTTAGTTTGATAGATTCTTAAGGATGAGACCATTGGTTTGATTTTAAGTGGAGCACTTTTTGGCAGTTTTTTGCATTTCTAACTACGTTCTCAACAACTGCCCTGATCTCAGCAACACACTGAAAATACAAGGCATTTGAGTGTGACAGATGCACAGCTACAATAGAAGAGGTGTAAAACACACTCCGCACATAAACAATTTAACGCTAACAGTACGTTAAGATGTTAGAATCAAAATTAAAGACCTGTTGGGCTGTAGCCCAACAGGAATAACAGATTAATAGTGCAAACAATTTTAATTAAATATTTCAAGGTTATTTAGACATTATTTTTACATGTCAGTGTGAATAATATATATTAAAAGAATCTACACAGTTCAAACAGTACAAATAACAACATTTAGCATAAGAGTAAAATTTAATAAAAGCAAAATATTAAATTAATGAAAGTTATTATAATCCAGCTCCGCCACGGCACGGAGGTGACTTTGGTACTTGATGACCGCTTTGGTCCCACTGTTCTGGGGTTTGAGCCTGAAACATTTAAATTCAAAATTTCAAAATCGAAGCTGAATTTTAAAATTTCAAATTAAACCAATTCTCAAATTTTATCTTTCACACCTTTTGTGCAATAGTAACATAGAGTAGAAACACTCTTCTGTATGCCTATTGACAATTATAGACGGACCGAAGAATAACTCAAGTGTCTGTGAGTGTGTCCTTTTCCCAACAAGCTAAAACTTCTATTACTGCTGCGGAAGAATTGATAGCGCTTAACGATTCCCATTATATACTCTTGCTACTCCTTATTGGGCCTGAATTTTCGAAATTGGATGAAAAGTAGAAGAAAGGATACAATATGTCGGGAAATGTGATAATTTTTATCATTAAAAAATTTACGATAAATTGGAGATTTTCGTACTGGGGTAATCCAAGAAATTGAACGAACACCAGCATGACACTATAATTTATAATAATCAATATATTTTAACGGATTGGCTTGTATAGCTCAATTAATAATATGCCAAATTAATAAGGCTAATCGTTGATTACAAAATAGTACAGTAATGAAGTATATATATTATCAATAACTTCTTACCACAATGGATAGGGCGTGGACTCCCATCCTCAGTTCATCACGCAATGCTTCATTGACTCGTCTGTGGCGCTAAACGTAACATATGGGCCCATGTTATTTCCGTATGATAGGTTTTTGTGACAATCAGGGCCCAATTTTTCGAAAAAAATGTTCTCCGTTTAAGTTCTCCGTGTAAATATTCACCGTTCAAGGCTTTCCGTTTAAATGTTCTCCGTGTATGAAAACTAAAGTTCGATACATACACTTTTTGGTCAGACTATAATAGTGAAGTTTGTGGCAACCTACTTGAATCAGCGGAAAGTTGGCAAATTCATCACTGACAATCACCACTTTAAAATGCGTTTCCGAGCCTGAAAGTTAAACAGTAGCGCCAGGTTCAGGAAACAGTGACACAAATCTTGAGAAACGAAATCTTAAGCAGCCATTGATAAGGAACAAAATGCGGGTATCTTGAAGTGGGTGATCAGAGAAGAAAAAGAAGATGCCCTAAGCCCTAAGCCCTAAGCCTAAGCACTAAGTAGTAAGTACTGCCTTAGCCTATGCTGCTTGACCTAGCTGATTTTTGTAGAAAATTTGTTTTGAAGTATGTCGTCATAAAATAGTGAAATATCCGTTTTAAAAACAACCACTGAAACATCACCTACCTTTAGCTACATTGTGCATCCAACTTTCGTTAAGAACTTCCAGGTGAGCTGGTTTGAAAGTTTCGGCCAACTTTCGACGAATTGCAGCTTCTGTCGGCTGCAAATGAAAGCCAAACAAGCTCTTCTGCTGAGTGAGGAGTGGTACAGTGTGAGGCCGGAGTGTCAATATTCCAGAGGAAATATTAAACGCGGCCATCAATTGTGGATAAAATAATTTTTTGAATCCCAATAACTGTCATTTGCTGCTGAGTTGCTCCAAAGCTTGTCTAGTAAACTGTGAACAGTTTTTTTAAAGTCAAAAACAAACAAAAAAGTTGAAAAATATTTTTTTGAAAAAAGAGGGTCTCACCGAGAATCGAACTCGGAAGACTGGATTCAAAGTCCAGCGTGCTCACCATTACACCATGAGACCACGAAGAAAGAAGTGTTAACTTCGACTGATGTAAGTTTTTCTGCATTCGTTGACACATAAGATAACTTCATAGAACTTCAGAGAGGTTAGCAAATAATAAAAAAAACATTAATTTAATCATATATGGATTGTGGATGGATATGTGATGGAACCGCAAATCAGATAAAAATTACTATGAAATTTCTATCGGTGTAAAAATTGTACGTATAATGTATTGTGATTCTGTGCAACGTTCCTAATGTAATCTGTTCTAAAACTCGTGATGTCAGCGGGCGGTTAGTTCAATCGGTTGAACTGACCGTCTGTTTCTGAATCGAAACTGCATCGAAACTGCAGTGGATCGATCTCCCGTTAGGTTTCTTTTATTGCAATACAATTTTGAAAGTGGCTGCGTCATGTTTGATTGAAAGACACAGATGATGCAGTGAAAAATCAGGAGGTACCTGCCTTTCTAGTGTTAATTAACACTAGCAAGAGTACATAATAATGTCTCACTCTTTATAGAAGAAGAGTGAGACACTCTCCTTTCTGCCTGTGATATAGCGCAGGCAGATGCGCTCGTCATTTCCAGCCCACATGTTGCCGTTTTATGCAACATGTGGGTAGCCAATCAGAAGCGACCTTCGCTTCTGATTGGCTGGACGCCTGTGCACGTGCTCCAATCAGCACGCAGGCGGCCTCACGTGCTATTGCCTGAAATTTGTCAAAAACACATTTAACTTACCAGTTAACATCATATTCAGCACATACTAGCAATAATCGCTGAAAACGGTGATAAAAATGTCGGCAAAATATAACTTTGGGCAAAAAAAACAAAAAACCCCCCAACCCGACCGATCATGGCAAAATGTAACAATGAAATGGCTGTAATGGCGGCCAGTGTGCTGCTTGGAGCACGTGAGGCCGCCTGCGTGCTGATTGGAGCACGTGCACAGGCGTCCAGCCAATCAGAAGCGAAGGTCGCTTCTGATTGGCTACCCACATGTTGCATAAAACGGCAACATGTGGGCTGGAAATGACGAGCGCATCTGCGTGCGCTATAACACAGGCAGAAAGGAGAGTGTCTCACTCTTCTCCTATAAAGAGTGAGACACTATTATGTACTCTTGACACTAGAAATTAGACCTACCCAGAATTACATAGGAGAAACAGATTCTGAATATAGTATATACGCGGCCCCTGAGGGGGCCGCGTAAAAATTATACCAATTAGGCTAACTCAGTGTTTTTATTCCTTGTTGTTTTTAGTTAATGATTTTTTAAGTATTACACAGAGCAATCCAAACAAGTAGGCCCCAAAGGGGGCAAGGTTCCTTTGCTGAGTGAGAATTCCATAACCAAAAAATCAGCAGTTTACACTTAATCGTGGACCGAGCTTTTGGCTGATCTTTGATTCGTTACCAGAGATTGAGGCAGCTTTACCAGCCCAGACTTGCGGCATGACTTTCACACCTACCCACTGGGCCGCCGGTAACTGTTTCTGGGAAACAGTATAACGACAGGTTCCACTACTCTGAGATAGTGTAATTCTGAAAAAAATGTTCTGAAACAACCTTATGCAGTAAAAGGGTAAAAAACTTATACTTGCTTGCCTGTACCGTCAACCACTGTACCGGTTTTTAATTTTTTGGAACGAAGTCCTCAACAATAGCACGTCAAAATATGTCAGAATGCAAAAACATTTTGTGGGAATCGAACGCACAAATCGACTACTGTCTAATTCTGAAACAGCGCCTCTGACCACTCGACTACGTCGTCATGTTAGTCTTTGAACAAACTAAGGTGATGTTTCTCAAACGCTTAGTAAAGTTGAAATTTTTGTATTAGGTAATCATTTAGTTAATTTAATTACATGAATTAATTCTGTGTTCTAATTGCATTTGAATATGTTTTCTATAAAATATTTAATGTCTAATACTGTTCCAAAATGTTCCAAGACTGAGTCTAGACAGTCATGTGAATAGAATGTGCACATTGTGTGGAAAATTGTCATTTTGTAAAAGTAATAAAATCATAAAACTTTGATAAAACCGGAATTTACTGCATCGCTAATGTGATTTTGACCATTATTAACTGATAAATCGCGATTTGAAAAAAATAAGCGAGAACTTCCTAACACGCTGACCAACATGTTGATGTCAGTTTAACACTATGCAGAGTTGGTTTCAAAACAATAGTTCCTTCTCTAGAAGGAACAAAAAAGCTCCTTACATGATCAATAAGTAACAATAACTAACATTAACTGATTTCACAGGCAACTAAATACAAATGATATGAACATCCAAACATCTCACCTTCAAAGCGTGAGTGGAAAATTGTCGGAGCATAAGCTCGAATGGCGAAGAATACAAGGAACAGAGCACTGAGAATAATAAAGAATCTGAAGTTAGCATAACAGTTAAGCACAGTAAGGTGAATAAGAGTTTATCCTTAGACGATTTCTGACATCAAACTTCATGTATCCTGAGTATATAAACACTTGGAACATTCAGCATTTACGGCTACTTATTACCCCATTCAGATGTACAGCTTGTCGAGCGCGTTTAGTTTCGTCTGCTATGTTTGTAGAGTCTGACAAAATATAGATGCGACACTCAATTATTTTGGTGGAATGACTTCTGCGACTGCTTGCTGTACTCTTGATAGTCAAAATCTATTCTTTTCGTAACGAAATCACATGTTTAGTTTTGTCAAGGGGTGCAACTATTTTTTGTCAGACTTAAGCTCGCTATATCTACATCCTTCTCGCTCCCTGGAGCGCTCACATATCAAACTCGCAATATGAGCGAGTGACTGGGTTTTAGCCTTCTAATCGTATACATTGACAACCAGGAAACAATGAAGTCAATGAGTGCTAAGCATAAAGTAGCGAATAGAAAATATGTAGAAGTATTTATACACGCTTTGACCATATCGCAATTTATACGCGTTACGAAAAATGTTCCCACGATTGGCTACACTATTTGACTGACAAGCTATAGAATGTTAAATTTGGTTCAGGCACGGCTGAGCTACGTCGTTTCAGAAATAATGTCATAAAATTTGCTAAAATTATCCCAGAGGTTTCAAACTTTGCAAAACGTCGTGCCTGATGTCTATCTTGGCGTGCACTTGAGCTAAAAACTCCGTATCAGCAAAACAAAAAATTATAACAATTTGATGTATTGGAAGTTACTCAGAACGCCCCCTTAAAGCAAAAGACCGCTTGTAATTTGAATTTGTAAACGCTGAGCTATGGCTTTCTAAAAAAACCTAAAAACGCAATTAGCCCCAAGTACAGCCAACATCTCAGAGAGCTTGATGTTGGTACGTTCGGATTAGCCACACCCAAAAGCTAATCGAATTCTTTAAGCAACAAAGGGTCAATTTTCGTCCAAGAGCTCTACCGCACGTGTATTTTAGCTTTTAAACAAATATTTTGTTAATTCGGCATTTCGTATTAAAACCATTTGCGAAAACGTGAAACCAAAAAGCAGTGTAAGTTTTAACAAATCGCAAAACCTTAAAGCTGCTCCTGTAAACTTGCTGCAGTGTGAATATTCTTTCTTAAAAATTAAAACTGCGGTGTAAAACGAAATTTTGACTGAAAACCTAAAGAATAAAACTGAAGCGTCAGTATCAATCAGGCCTGAAACGCTTCTTCGGGTTAGGTGGGATTATCTGAAACCGATTCAGCCCAGACTTACTGAAATCCCGACATCGGCTGAATTGCGCTGCACCAATGAAGATTTCGTGCAGTTATCGTTAGTTGAAGCTTAGCACTGTACTCGAAACCAGAGATCGTTGAAATTGAGATTCAGCCGGGATTTTTCGATTTAACTAGAGCTTAGCGTACGCTGACTTTCATACTAAACTTATTTAAAGCACCGTTACAAACCCCTTGATAAAAAGTTATTGGTGATGATTTTGTGGATCAGATAGGTACTCCTGCAATCGCTGAGAATAAGACGAAAACTTACAAAAAATCAACAACTCCCCCAAACTTTGAAACACTGGATGCGACTTTTATTTTTTAAGAGTAGGTAATAGTCACATATTCTACATTATAACAATTAACAACAAAATTTAGTATATAATCATAATGGTGTATATATACTTAGAAAGGAATGCACACAGATTAAACAATAGAATGTCAATTCACACTTTAGAACTATGAGTACAGATTAAGTCTAACCAAAAATTGCTGAACTCTGAGAAAAAAGGTGGCGTGATATTTGTGACAACTCGCTGTACTGTTTGTTGATGCCTGCAATTCGTTCTTTTCGTAACGAATTCGCGTGTTTCTTTTTGTCTCATAGTCCAGCATTTTTTTAAAATGAAGTTGGCGAACTTTTCACGGATACCTATTATACTGTCCTGTCAGGATTTATTTATTAAAACAAAACCGCATTTTCTCTGTTTTTCTCAACACCAGTGAAAAGTAGAATTTAACCGATATGACGCTAAACACGAAAATCCGTTTTTCACTGAAGAAACGAAGTATAAAAAAGTCGAAACCGTTTTTGATAAAAATGTTAGATACAAGAAAAAAACAATAATGCACATTTTGAATCGACTGGCGTGTTACCATCAGAACAAAAAATTAATAATAAGGCACCAGAGTTACATAGCAAAAAATATAGTCACTTGTCAATCCTCCTTTATTTTTTGATTTCTTCTCCACCGATGCATTCATGATTGTAAACCACCTGAGCAGATAAGCTGAACCTTAAATCCTTAGTTCTTTATTTTTTCTGTTTTTTAATCTCCATTAATCTTTATTTATTATGACCTGAATGACAAATAAAATCTAGGTAGTGAACAACTGTACATCCCGAAAGTTTAGTTCCCGATTAAGAGAACTGCAAGCGTTTCAACTTAGGACTGACAATAACCTAGGCTTTACAATATTAGGTAATAAGCATAGCAAAAGAGCAGTGAATGTAACAAAAGCCAAAGTTCACAACAATAAAAACGTTATTAGTGTCTGTCTATATACTTTGACGAATAAACATTGAAACAATACAATAAAAACAAACAAGTAATTGATATTTATTGATAGAACGAGTCACATTTTAGCTAAGAGAATAAAAAGACAGTAAATCTTAAGTTAAAAATACACAAAAAATATGCTGAGCGAACAAAAAACGAGTCCCATCTTACCGCGTATTCTCTGTAAAGTACCTACCAATATGAAAATACAAAATTAAATACCATTTTATGATTTGTCACATAGCCAAATAATACAATACAACAAAAATGTTAAACATCGCAATAAATTCAGCTGACAAACTGAAATATTCTTTGTTAATATTCTTTGTTCAAACCATCTTCAATAGGCCATGATGCTTGTGGCATCGGAAAAAACTCAAAATTCTAACAATATTTAGTGATCATTGAAAAATACGGCGGTTTGGATCAGTTACATGCATTTTTACGCGAAAAACTTGTACTGATTCTGCAAAAAAACTAACAAAAATAGCAAAAAGATATAGATGAATTCAGATCCGTTTTTTATATAGAAAGTGAGAAAAAACAAAAACTGGAAACTAATAATAATGACTGAAACCTTACGCCAATAGGCTGTGATCCCTTGGCTAAAGCATTCAAATGCATCGTTGGACAGGAGTACATGTCAAGCGTATGGAGTCACAAAAGCAACCAGCTGGATTTCTTACAAAAATTAATCATCATTTATTCTTTCTTGCTGGACGATTTACTCTTGAAAAAACTGCCCAAGCGGGATCCACGCTTTTTCTTTTTCTCATCACTTTCTCCTCCCAGCGAGGTATTGTCCACTTCAGGGGAGCCATGGCCGTGTGTTTGAACCCAACGGGCGAAATCGGAATCAGCATTTTCAGGGGTTTCTGGGCCCTGTTGGCCCCGCTTCAAAGAGCCCCCCTTGTCCGCAGGGACTGGGGTGGACTCCTTGGAGCGGCCGGGTAAGGTCTGAGATCGAATGCCACTGTCTGTCTGCAAAAAGTTCAAAATAAAAAACAACTAAGTGCTACAGGAAAAAGTTGTAAAATGTAAATAAACTATGAGAAGAGAAACAAAGACAAACGGTCGTCGGATACACACACTTACACGGTTCATTTGGCAGAATGAAAAAATGAATGCAAACTAAAGTCTGTAAAACTGACTGCGAAACATTTAACACGGCAATCTTCAAACAGTTTGGCCAAAATTACGAGAATTCACAAAAGTACCACTGCATGCATGTTACAGGAACTTGCTGATGACTACAATTCAAAACTTTATTTTAAAAACTCTTAACAAAAAAGCCGTACAAAAGTTAGCTTGAACATTGGTTATTTTGTTTCCCTCATAGCCAAATTATATTTCAGAAAAAACCACTGGTTAAATTCGATACGCAAATTAATTTACCAGCTGGTCATAGCTTCCGCCATGATCTCCGTTCACACCATTGACGGGAGGTGCTGAAAAACACAAAAGACCAGTATATATATAACTAGAAGAAACACACAAGGAAGAGGGGTGGTCATCGGGGTGGATTGTCTATTGCTCCCCCCCAATCTGATCCAACGGTCTGAGCGCCCCCCCTGTAATCGTCACATTTTAGGTCACCGCCTAGCAGTCTAAAACCAAAGTCGACGACTCTCCCCAGAATTTTTCAATTCTCAACTGCAAAATATGTGCGATTAGATCGTTTGACTTTTTAGAACTATTCGTTTGTGATTCAAATCGGGGTAACGTTTCAAAAGAAAACATAGGAAATGTGGTTGGATGGAGGCGACGGATACCCCTTAACTAGGCCTGTGTAGATCTATACCTATGACACAGATGACTTAGAAAGCTGTTAATTATAGTAGAGTTAGAACTATGAAAGCAAAATATAATGTATTAGAAAGCAGAGAGAGAAAAAACAAGTTTAGATACACCCAGTTCAAACTAAAACTACACTACAACAATTAAATAATCCCAAACATTACACAACTGCAATAGAAGTGGACAATGTAAAATAGATCTGACGTATGTATCGACACTATTACGTAACAAATCATGCGTGAAAATCTGGTAACTTCAGCTTCATACCATGCGCCGATAGTGGCTGACGCAAGCCGGGTCTATCAACTTCGGGTGGCGGAGCCCGGGGTGGCGGTGGTGCTAAAGAGAGAAGAAAGGGACAAGTGCAAGAACGAGGGACAAGTATAAAAAAGTAAAGGACATATTAGTAGACAAGAGGTTAGCTGGAAAGATTAGTGAAGCAAGCTGGATAATAAGTGCAGTGTAAAACCAATATTAAATTGAAGCCATTGTTGAGATAAGTAGTAAATAGTTCAGAAGAGTCGATTTTTATCAATGACTATTGTCTGTTTGTAATAACTATTTAGAAGCTAGACTTTTTTAAAATGATTCAGCCAAACCAATATAATTAAGCCAATTTTATTTGTCCGTTGCTACAAACACTTCGCTTCTGATTGGCTGATCTCTAGTCTGCTCTTGCTCATCCTCATGTGGTTGGCTAATCGGATTAGCCTAATCCTTATATCCCCGTTCTCTCCTAAAACCGCAAAACCCAGTTCGCAAGCCTTACTTTGTCCCGCCGAGCCAGTGGACGAGTCGAGGTCCATATGCGGGGCAGGCGACATGAAACCACTGTCATTGGAGCTGAGTCGGGGTGCGCCAGCGCTGCTGCCCTGGGCATAGGGTCTGGTGGGCGATTCGTCATACTGCAGCAGACGGGGCTTGGGGGCGATGGGGGGCGGTGCGGAGAGGGTGCCCTGGGGGGCCTGGTCTCGTTCTTCGTAGTGCTTCAGCTGCTGGGAGGGCGGCAGGACGGCGTGGAAGTTGATCTTGGCCACCCAGTCCAGCATCGTCTGCTCCGTTTCGGCCGAGAACAGGAACTCTGCCCCGTCCTGCGTGCTCAGCTTGAAGACCCACTTCCGTTTGGTGTAGTCCGGCGCCGGCGTGCAGGAGGACTGGGCGATGTAGACAGGAGGGGCCCCGGCGTTGTTCTCCATAAAGGCCTCCTCGTCCTGAAAACCCAGTGGTTTTATGTCACCAAGAGTACATATGTCACTTATCTATAATTTTCGAAAGTAAAAGTGTTTGGCTGACTTGCGCATTAATGCCGACACCTGATTACGTCAGCTCATTTGCATTTCTGGGCAACCAATAATGACTTGCATATTATTGTTGAAAATGTTTGTTATTTTGAAAATAAAATGAAAAAATAAATAATATTAGGATAGCATATTATGCAATTATAATCCGATGCGCTGATCTCAGCAGATAATATCACCACTATTATACAGTAGACGAAACAGTTGATTGTTAAAGTACCATTAATTTTGGGTATTAAAAAATGCGATTACGGAATCACAGCATGTAAGTATATTATGATTTAAGGGGGTAATTGCGTTTTTAGGTGTTTTTTTAAAAAGCCATAGCTCAGCGTTTACAGATTCAAATCACAAGCGGTCTTTTGCATTAGGTAGAACAATATCTTTCCTAAATGTATGCCATGCCTTAAAATTTAACCTGTGATTTTCTTTCCAGTATAAGCGACTAAAGAAAGGTCCTTTCCAAAATATTAAAATTTTTTACAAAAAGTTTGTGCCACAGCTCTGAATCATACGATTACCTGTTGGGGCTGAAAGTTGGTAAGGTTTTTGACATGTTTAAAATCCCCAGGCATGTCCCTCACTTTTTTAATAACTAGTCAATTTACTGAGAAAATAGCTGAAAAGCAAACGCACCGAAAATGTAAGATATTTTCTTGTAATTAAAACCCTCTAAAAATGTCCACAGGTGAAATTTCAAAAAAGTGAGAGACATGCCTGGGGATTTTGACCCTTACAATACTGTCCCAAAAATTTATGCTCAGGCGTCACTTATAACTTGAGTACTGGTGGCGCAAAGTTTACATAGAAATCACAAAAACCTCGAAAACGCAACTACCACCTTAAGTGACTAAGTAAAATTATGCTAACTTGCTCAAAAATCTGTTTGCCGTAAAATGTCTTGAAATGACTGACATTTCAGTCGGTAAAAAGTACAAGGTTGCTACTTATCAACTGATCTTGATCATGACTATGAGCAGCTGAAATTTAATAAGCAATACTGGCATGCATTGTACCTTAAAGAAACATAGTAGTGGACCGCAAAGAATAGTGTAGTAGTTTTTCCAGGATCGAATCGGCGCTTTCTTCCCCCCACTCTGGGTTTCCTGTTTCCGCTCCAAATATCCGTCTTTTTCGATGGCCCTCATATCATCCCAACGCCTTACGGCCTTCAGTGACTGCGGTCGCCTTGTAGTGAAACTTGGTGTACGCTTGGCTCCAATTTTTTTCGGGGGGACAGGGGGTCCGGTAGTGGTAGCCCCAGGCTCCATCCGGTCCTGATAGCCCATGGAATTGCCCCGACGAACGGGTTTACCGGTTTCTGACTCCGGCACCAGATCCGAACCGGGCGCGGGGGTCAGGCGACTACCGGCAGCCTTCAGTGACAGCTCTTCCGCTGAGGGACTCTTGAGTTTGGGCCCAGGCTCGCTGACGACCAGACTAGACGAGGGGGGCAGTTGGGATTTGGGGGGCAGGACAGGTTTCGCAGCCACAGGAGGGGGCATTTGTTTGGGTCTTTCCAGTGCGTCACTCTCTGCAGCAACAGGAGCACTGTCCGACTGTAGATCAATGTGCTTCGTTATGAGTACAGGAGTGGCACCGCCACCGGACCCTCCGGATGTGACAGACTCACTGCCCGGCTTGAACAGCTGGATTTCTTGCGTGCGTCGACGTTCACGCTCTTGTTTACGCTCCTGAAACAACAATAATAGTAAAATTCACTGGCGCCTATCAAGAGTAAAATGCGAATTGAAAGTAAGAGTCACAGGCGTTTCTTAAACCCAGTCCAAGGGCCAATTCTTAAAATGGATTAAACGGATTAGATTAAAATTTGTTTTGCCAATAACTCATGACATGGTTTATGTATTTAGCAATAGCAATTATTTGTAGCACCTCCCGCGTGTGCACAAAATAAGTCTACCTCAACATTGCGATAAGTTATTAAGCAAACAAATTTTAATCTAATCCGTTTAATCCATTTTAGGAATTGGCCCAAAGACAAACACGATATTGCATAGTATATAATTTTTATTATGACGTTTCATTGTACTCTTCAAAAGGAATGTTTTAGACCAAGTCGAAGTTCTATTCATGAACGCCGGCCAAAATCCTTAGATATACATAATCTCTCGTCTAGAAAACATGCTACTTTGTCTTTCCCAGTTTGCCATAGTGCCTTCCTGGATCTGACTGTTTTCTGACCTGCAATATTTTCTGCTTCTCGACCGTTCTGATTTTCTCCTTGCGCTGTTGTGCCATCCGTTCTTCCTCCTGCTTCTTCCGCTGGGCCTCCTGTGCCCGTTGACTAGAAAATGCTTGCTCGATCTGCAACAACCATTTCCAAACTTCAAAACATAACTTAAGTCGTTCTCGTCTTTTCCAGACAAACTCGACACCAATCTTTTGACCGTATAGCGCAAGAGAGCACGCAAGCACTTAAAATGGGACTTTAAATCGTATCCTCATTCTGTAAGTATGAATCTACCCATGAGCAAATAATTAGTCATTTCAGCACAGGAAAACATTATAACAACTTAGTTACTATTAAATACAAAAAGTAAAAAAAACTAATAAAATTAAAACTAACGAAAAAGTATGACAAGCAAAACGACATAAAACTGTACCAAAGTGAGCCGTTTCAAAGCTTCAAATCTGTCATGCTGCGCCTCCAGGGTGCTGAGAAAATCATCATAGTTCCGGATCAAGTTGTCGACCGCGTCCACGGACTTCGCACTGCGCCAATCGTCGCCCAGATAGCGCTTGCGCTCCGTCAGCCACGCCTCCAGCTCGGACGCGTCACGTTTCCACAGCTGAAACCATACATGTATGAGGGGGGACCCCCCAAATCGAGGAGCCAGGGGGGGAGGGTCCCCAAAATTTGGGCAAAATTTAGAAAAGTAGCCCTTTTTGCGAAATTTTTACAAAATTTTGCAAAATTTACGGTATTTTTGGTCGATCAGGGGGGGGAGGGTCCTCCGAATTTGGCCAGAGAGCCCCCCCGCAAAATTTTTACCCCGTTACATGTATGGCTGAAAACACAATAGAAATAAGACGGCGTCTCTCTTTGGGTCTATCTACATGCCCCCAGGGTCTACCCCCACCACCCCCACCGTCATCTTCTACTTTTCAGTCGATTGCAAAATGATATCCCTCTCCCCCTCAGAATACATGGGGGTGAAAGACTGGTGAGGATCGCCAGCTTCAGTCTGACCTGGTTCGCTTCCGATCAGCCTTCACAATCTGTAATTGGTCAATGCTTCAAAGTCGGGTCAGCATCGGTCAACGAATGAGCCCGTGTACCCGTGAGTTCCTCACGTTCAAGGATATCGTATAAAATCCACATAGAGTGTTTCATTACGATGTTCTATTTTATTCGAAAAGAACGTTTCAGACTGAGTCTAGTCTACAGTTAACACCTTTTGTGAACCATTGTATTTCTGGAAGATTGACTTTTGGCTGTTTAGTTCACTTTCCAGAACAAAAGTTCTGATTTCTTACCTGTGCGTCTAAATTCATATCATAGAGCGTTTTTCTTTCGTCCCAGGCTGCGCAGAGGTTACCATAGGCGTTCTCCAAATGTGTTACTTTCTCCTGAATCTCGGGGGACAGAAGGTGCCGTTTTGAGACCATATCTAAAGCAAGAATGCAAAGACTCGTCACCATGTTCATGCGATTCAATATTGCTACAAAACAGTGTTTGCCTGGACCATTATTTTTCGCAGCTACCTGCTCCCGAAATACAATGATTGATTTAATGTATCCTATGAGTTTTGAAATACAAAACTCCAATGTAATGAGAATAGTTAGAAAAGATAGAAAATTCATTTAGAATGACTTAAAACAGACGCTCGTCAGTGAGCCACAGGTTTGTTCTGTCCTCACCTATCTTTTTCCTAGACCAGTGCTTAACCAGTAAGATCCACTTCTCACTCTAGCCCAGATTTTTCAGCTGCTCACTCCTCAATAAAGCCCGGTTCATACTTGTCCTTAAGGACACAGGAACAGGGACAAAGACAAATTTCGGTCAGCTGCTGTGAAAAATTGACAAATACGTTGGAGCAAATTATTTGTATATGGTGTAGAAGTGACTTCAACTATCGTCATGCAAAAAATTGGCATATTTGACTGCGCAGTTTTGCAGAAATCGCTTAGGGACAAAAGGATAGGGACAAGGACAAAGACAAGTATGAACCGGGCTTAAGGGTGAAATAAGGTAATCCACAAAACCCTACCTCGACCGCTTTTGATGAAGTTCTTGATCGATGTATCACGGGAATTTATCTCAGCCTTTAGCTCTTTATGCTGATGGACCAATGCCTCAGCCCCTGGGACGTCGCGGGCGACTTGGGCACTGGCCATCGTACCCATCACTTCACTGATCCACGCGCTATAAAAGGACGGTTTATCGCTTTCCACCCATTTCCACAAACTGAAGGCCTTTTCATAAACTAACATTAACTGGATTAGATAAACTAAAGTGTGACCAGAAATTGCTGAGCCCTGAGACAAAACAGGTCGCATGTTTTTTGTGGCTACTCGCTGTACTCTTGATGCTCGCAAATCGTTCTTTTCGTAACGAACTTGCGTGTTTCGTTTTGTCTCAGGGTTCAGCAGTTTTTGGTCAGACTTTAAATTAACTTCAGTAACTCAACTTAAGACTGGCCAAAGTTTATTTATGAAACTTTGCAGAACGACTAACCTTGTCATCCGCATTTTCTTGCAAATTTATATAAATCACAATTAATCCTGAGTTGAGTAAAAAAGTTAATCTAAACCAATTAAAATAATTAAACAACCTGAGCCAAATTTTCTTCTTAATCCTATGTTGAGTTATAAAATTAATCTAGTTAATCTAAACCAGTTAATATTCGTTTATGAAAAGGCCTAGAGCCAAATTTTCACCTGACAAAATACATGAAAAGGAAGTAAAGTCAATCTCACAACTTCGTTTATGACGCCATCAAATTGCTTTTAATTTACAATGCAGCCGTCAACAGTCTCGTATATTTGATCGGGCTTCATAGATTTTAAGTATTGTTGATTTATATTTTTATGTTTACCAGAAACAATACTTATTCGAGAGAGTGGCACTGAAATTTTTTCCAGGTCTCATCTAAAAGTTAACTCTTCCATATTGCGACATGAGAAATTGGGCTAATAATCGCCAAAGTTCTGGCTCAATTAACCCTCTAATCTATCCTCATTATTTTAAAGTGGGACGGAGAAGCTTTTGGAGGAGCAAGTCTCATCAAAAGTAAGATCACTTATCAATTTCAATTTCACCCTATTCGGCTACCAGAATTCGAATTTCAGGGAATAAACAATCTTCCAAACCTGAAGTACCAACATCAATATAAGATGGTCCAAAAACCAGCTGGGGTTCAGACAGCAGTTGGCAAAAACTGTCGACTACGAGTGCTACAGCTCAGCCATTTACTACTTATTTCCCAAAAGAGTGACCCACATCAAGTCTCTGTAGTCATCGAAATAGGCCTGCAGCTGTTGTGCCTGTTGTATTTTCTGGTGTCGCTGGCGGGCGGCGGCTTTCACATCGTCCAGAACGTCCTGCATCTCGGTCCGACGAACCTCGATGTGCTCCCTGGTGTCCGGGAAGGCGGTCATCAGACGCTCCGCCTCGCCCGCCAAATCACCTACCTGGTTCTCCGCTGCTGCTAGCTCTCTCTGTAACAATATAATATACAGCCTATAGAAAGCTGTGATTGTTTGTTTTGTTTATTTGTTCTTTGTTATTTTTGAATTATATATTTGTTATTATTTGAAGTAAAATTTTTCATTCTTTCTTTTTAACATATAACAGCTATCCAATGGGGTGTTGGAGGCATATATTTATTAATTCACAGATCACTGTTACCAAGAGTACATAATAGCGTCTCACTCTATATAGAAGAAGAGTGAGACACTCTCCAGCCTGCCTGTGTTATAGCACAGGCAGATGCGCTGGTCGTTTTCAGGCTACATGTTGACATTCTATGCAACATGTGACTGGCCAATCAGAAGCGAGCTTCTATTCTCTGATTGGCCGACGCCTGTGCACGTGCTCCAATCATAAAACGGGATAGGGATAAAGGCTAATAACTCATTATTTATTCATAGTCTGCTTGTAAAACCATTAAAAAAGGTTTGCAAATACCTTTGGGGATATTTTGGCAAACTTTCAGCGAAATTGATTGAGAAACATTGAAGAAATTCATAAAAGTTTATATCTCAAAAGTTTCTCAATCAATTTCGCTGAAAGTTTACCAAAATATCCCTAGAGGTATTTGCAAACCTTTTTTAATGTTTTTGCAAGCAGACTATGAATAAATAACGAGTTATTAAGCTTTTAACTCTATCTTAATGCTTATCAACGCATCAGCGATTATATACTAAAGTGTGTTACGCAGGGAATCTACGCGCTGATTGGCCAGTCACATGTTGCATAGAATGTCAACATGTAGCCTGAAAACGACCAGCGCATCTGCCTGTGCTATAACACAGGCAGGCTGGAGAGTGTCTCACTCTTCTTCTATATAGAGTGAGAAGCTATTATGTACTCTTGCTGTTACCAAAATGACTTACTTCATAGAAGAGGAGTGAGTCACTGACAGAGTACATATTATGCACCCTGTGTTCTAGAACAACCAGATGCGCTCAAGGTCTTCGACCTACATATTTAACAAAACTTTCAAACAGATAAGCCGAAAATGACCAGCGCATCTGCCTTTGCTAGAACACAGGCAGGCAAGAGAGTGTCTCACTCTTCTTCTATCGAGTGAGACACTATAATGTACTCTTGGTTCTGCCAACTGAGCTGTGTAGCTACAAAGCCAGTTGCTGTATTTTCAGTGGCTTACCTAATCAACTCAAACTGACACAGATGAAAAGAAAAACCACGTAGTTCAATTATAGTTTGGGTGCAAAAGCATCAGAAAAGGTTTGCTAATACCTTTGGAGACATTTTAACATACTTTTAGCGAAATTAAGAAACTTGCGAGATATGAACTTTTCTCAACTTTTTAAAAATTTCTCAATCGGTAATTGGTGTTTTGTATTCGGGGCATATATACTTAAACTAGTTCTTTTAAGTCCAGTCCAGAACACTCGTCCTTTTCCCTTGTTCCCGTCGTGTTACCTCGAAAGAAGTCCAATAAAACTGATTTGCCCAATATGCCAATTTTTTGCATGAACAATGGGTCTTATCCAGAATCGGATTTATCGGATTAGATTTAACTTTATTTCGTCAATAACGCAGCGTCAGTGAAACGTAATTTATTGAAACTTGGCACACACCGAGATGCTGTATATGAGCCATGTGTGGTAAAATTTCAGCCGGCTATTTTCATTTTGAGCTGCGGTATTAGCAAAATTAATTTAAATCTAATCCGTTTAATCCAATTTTGGATAAGGCCCAATGTTAGGTTTCAAGACAAATTTGTATGAAAACAATAATTAGCCAAAACCATTCGTCAATTTTTTAAACTGACCAAAATTTTAGACTGGTCCCTTGTCCTGTCCTTGTGTCCTTAAGGACGACCATTAACCGATTTTAAGAGGTATTTATCGAAATCTCAGGTCTTAAAGCATCCTGTAGGTCACTGAACAGTTCATCCCCCCTTTGGTGTGTTGGTGTGTGTAGTTTTCTAGTTGTGTGTAGTGTGTGTACTTCCTATTATGTCCTCTTGGTAAAACTTAGTTCCGTTATCGTGCTTTGGCTTTGTTCAACACATCTAGTTACAACAGGTGTTAACTAACCCGCTGTCAACATTTACGACTAATATTTGCTGACACCGTGCGTTCCCTTAATCTGGCGGACACTGGACAGGACTTATAATTTACAAGTTAACAGCTATAAATGCAAAACTAGCTACCTACTTTCACTTGTATCTGGGCAACGCATTGAACGAATGCCCAGCCCCAGGCCCAGACCATTGTCCAGACCTAATTATATCCAAACCTCTCACATGCCTAAAAATGACACAAACATTTACACATTTTAATATTCAACAAAAAAAGCCAGATATTATCTAACGACATAACCTTACCTACCATTATGTATTACATCTCAATACAGTACACAAAATCAATAAACTTCAAACTGCATTTTAAACATTATATCATGACGTATTTTTATTTCATCACACATCACAAAATTTCATCGGTACTTCGAAACGAAATTTTTTCTTGCATTAAAAACAGCGCTTCCATTGGTGATGCTGAAACGTCGTTGACTTTATATCCACAGTTGGCACAGTGGGCTGGGGAGGGGCCGGTAAGGGGGGATGATTGTAGCTGATTGTTAAGCGACTGGATAGCGTCACCATTTTCAATGACGGCAGGCAGATTGACGCGTCTAGAGCGGTGACGCTGGAAGCAAGGGCTAAAAGAGACGTTCCGTAAGCACCTCCGTAAGCGGTGACTTCGTCTGCTGACAAACCGTGAGCAGTCTCTGCGAATTAAACTAAGCTCGGTGCGAAATTCGGCTGAAAATAGGAAGTAAACAAAAAAATTTACAGCCGAATTCAGCATAATTAGCATATTAATCAAATCCTTCATGATACTGTAGAAATTGTAATTGTCTAACAGAAAAGGCATGTTTATGTGTTCCATTATTGTGATCACAAACTCTGGAGAGTCACAGATCAAGAAAACCAGTACGACCATCAAAATGACCATGGTTCCTTCCCGTTTCATGCGCTTCGCCTTGTAAGCTGCCGCAACAGCTTCCATATTAGTCACAGCCTGTGCGTCTGTAGCAGCCTGCAAAAGAAAACAGTCTAACTCTCTTCTCCACAAAATGTAAGAATGAGTTTAAAAGTTGTGGCATACCAAAGTTTGCACTTTTGTTCAGAATTCGACAAATTAAGTGCCGTACCCCCGGATCAAACGGATTTAACTTGCCAATATTTTGAGCCATTCTTAGCTTATTTTCAGTAACTGGTTTCGTTTTTAAATCATAATAAAGCCAGTGCTTTTTACTAATTTCGATCTGGGCCCGGTTTCATGAACAACAAGTCGCGAATCGCGATTCATTACTAACACTGATGCAAGATAGAAAATGAATTTACACAATATAGTTCTGCTAGAAAATTTCTTGACAGGTGCCAATATGTTGAATAACGTTTGGTTACAATCTCATGAAAATTCATTTATCCAGTGAAAAATATAGTTAACTTAATTTACCAATATATGGGAGAAAATGACTTTGACTTAGCTAGACGACTGCATACGGCATAAAGTTTTGTTTGCTGAATATTTGAGCTAGAAAGTTTTGCTATAGATTGCCAATAAGCTATACCATTTGTTAAATAAAATCTAACGAAATTTGCTTTGATCTCTCGCCAATATACCTAGCTGAAAGTTCGACTTTCACTGCACAGAGAAAACATTGAGATTTCAGCCAAACGTTGTGTGACATATTGAAAATCTGTCGCAAAGCTGTCCGCTCGAAGTTTTGCATAAATACAAAGTCATTTTATAAAGCATGGTAACTTGCACCAGAGGTAATAATAATAATAAATCTCTTTTTGGATTGCATTTTAATGCAGCCGGGTCGAGATCCGCCCCTAGCTACACTCTACAGTGTGGGTAAAAAGACTAAGACAGGCATACTCTGCACAATTGTTGAACATAGGCAGGCCGCCGTTGTTGTCTGATACGATGTCTTGTGATGGAAATGTTGAGAATCAGCAGGGATATGAAAGGCACAAATACCCGGATCACATTAGTCAACCAGACACTGTAGACCACGTCATAGGTTTCGTCAAAAGCCAACTCTGATCTGTTCAGAGAAAATCTGGCCAGACCTTCACACTCAGGATCCTCTTGGATTCTGATCTCCAAATACTTTGTGAACAGGAAAGCCACCAAAAAAACAGCAATGCAGGTTACGTAAATAATCACGTGACTTCGGCCACAAACCCGACTACTGCTTTTGGGAATTACAGTGACCATCCATCGCTCAACGGTCGCAGCAAGAGTAATGAACACAGTGCCACAGTGAAATAAGTGGCTCAGAAAGTACAGTGCACGCACATAGGATATCCAGGCAAAAAATAGCTCCTTACTCTCAAATGCGTCTATAAAAATCTCAACCGTAAACAGAAGAAAGGCTGTGAGCAAGACACCAGAATTGCATAGGCCAAGAGCAATGAGAAAATTACCATACGTACTCCTCATACGGGATCGCATGTAAACAGTACAGGCGAGCAGGTTTCCAATCACTCCCACTAGACACATCAGTGGTGTGAAAATGCCCAAGAGTATAAGTTTAGTCCAAAAGTTGTCTGTTTTCATATAAACACACCGAACGTCCAATGAAATGTTGGAAAAATTCAAATCTAAATCATCTGAAAAATTGGCTGAAAAATTGCCAAACTCCGGATCCATTGGCCAAATATCGCCTCGGGACACGGCGGTATTGGATTAGTCAACGCCAGTGTAACACATGGATAATCTGATGGCAGGAAGCGCCCATAACAAAAGCTGCCACCATCTAAAAAGTTAGACAGTGTTTAAAAATCTTGTTTTAGCCCGAAAAAACCACATGAGAAAGTCAAACTCAAATATGCCAGTACTAGACCTTCAGAATAAAATTGGGGTAGTGTCGCGAAACCAGTCGATTTTGCGCACCTATAATAATGAATGAAATGAACGCACGATGAACGTGATTTTGCGCACCTATAATGAAACTGTGCGGAAACTGTTAAGTACTCACAGCAATAATGATAAATTGTGAAAAATCTAGATGCTTATTTTAAAATCACAAGAAAAACGTACCTACCTATCTTATTCTTATTTGTGGCAAAAAAATTGTGTCGACACGTTATGTGTACTTCAGAAGCTGGCCAATCTAATATCTGGCTTGCTTTTTTGAACTTTTATGTCCCTCCTTTGTGATGTCTGACTTACAATTGGTGATTATTTCAAGATATTGGTACATATTGGTAGTCTAGTGTCTGACAGTAATTATTTAACACAGTATAGCATTAAACTAGTTTCTCAGTGAACGTACAATTTCAAAGCAAAAAGCTCTCTTTTTGCAACCTATGTGCAAAACAGCTTTGGCGACACTACCACCATTAAGCGGATTGATTTCTAGTTAGACTATTAAAACTGTAACGTTTCTAAGTAGGTTTAGCTACACTTGTGTCTGTATCATATTACAAAATAATTGATAATTGACATATAATGTTTAATTAGGCAACCGAGCTCCACAGAGAAGTCTTAAGTCATATGAGCGATGATAGAATGTGAAATAAAAGTTAAACAAGCAAGACAGAATTACATAAATACATACGGCGAGCATATATGTATCTATTAATAAATAATAAAAATTTAAAATTCAAAATTCAATTACAGTCGAAATTCCAACAAGCCCAATCTGCGGGAAATCCTTCAGTAAGTATTAAGCAACACTTTCAAGTAAGCTGACCAGTGGGTCAGCTAAAACCTGTTGTGCAGCAATTATTTTACTTCAAATTGTCTAATATAAAAGATTGGCGTAGTTTTTTTCTAGCAAACTGTGTATGCAAAATATTGAAGGTGCTTTTCCCCTACAATAAATTGTGTAAAAACAAGCTAGAAGTCTCTCAAACGAAAAAATGATGTATCATAACACCACTCTAGTTCAAAAGTCTTAAGCAATGTACGTCTTTTATTTGATTAAGGAGTTTATTAAATCAATTTCTAGTCTGCAGGTATCTGTCAAAGAAAAAATATAACTATATCAATAAAACGCAGCGATCAAATTTGGAAAAAGCATCGCGTTCATAAGCTAGGGCCAACATGAAATGCCTTGAATAACTAACAAAAAGTGAAATCCTTAAGATGCATATTTATTCCTAGTTTCTGGGAAAACAAATATAAGGCAAAAGACAAACTTATTAAAAACTGCAAATTTAGAATAAATTGAAAAAAGTTGCCGAAACCGTGGATCGAACCAGGACCCTTTAGATCTTCAATCTAACGCACTCCCAACTGTGCTATTTCGGCTTGCTAATAATCGTTAAAGTAAACATGACAACTGGTGCTCCGTCATTACAAACGTAAGATAACATCAACAGCCATATTAAGATTTTGATTCATCGAGAATCATTTTGTTGATCAATATATATTTTTAGAATTTACGTTGAAATAAGTTTAGTGTAGCAACGTTTGCTGAATTATTATTACTGAAAGCTTGAGTCTGATGCACTGGTCCACTAAAATTAGTCAGTTATTGATATTAATTTGTAGGAACCGGTTGGTTCAGACGGCAGCGCTTTGGATTAATAATCTGAGGACAGATGGTTCGATTCCGTCCCTTAACTAGGTTTTTTGAAGCTGCAAATTCCATCAACGATAGCTGTGTTCTACTGAGCTACCAGCCTTTCAGTGTAATTTAAGTATTTAACACTGTTAATTCTAAGTGACACACGCACATACTTATTTGAGCTGAAGTAAAACATGCATAAAGACGAATCTCTTGCACAGTTTAGTGTTATAACGCCAAAATCAAAATTAAAGACCTGTTGTGCTGTGGCACAACAGGAAAAACAGTGGTTAAGACTTTCAGGTTGAGTACCACCTCTGAGTATAATGACTTGAGCATGAGTTGAAGTTGACTGCAAAAAAAGTCAAGCAGGAATTAGGTTTCGTGTAAAAAGCTACGTCTTTGTTAACGTGCTAAACTGGTTGTGAAACGTAAAGATAGGGATGTTCAGCTTACACGAACAAACACTTCAGTGTCAATCGTTTAGGGTGTAAAGGTGCGCTAAACAGAGTACACTTTATTTAACATACTTATCATGCCTTACTCAAAATACTCAATACACAAACGCCTAAGATGCCTACTTCACGTTATAAAAGCAGAAAGGCACCATCAAACGTAGCGAAGTTTTTATCTGTTTTCTAGAACTCGGTTGGGTCCAGCAACCGAATGTATGAAGTTTTGAAACTAACAGAGATCGACAATGATGTTAAAATATTGTCATGCTTTTAAACAGCGAGACAAAATTGTTGAAACATATTTATTTAGACCAATATTGTTTCTGTCCAGACCAATTCATAACTTCAGTAAGGCACACAGGGTACGACGGGCCTAGACGGACAGATTACACGCTACAGCTGACGTGTGTGCCACAAAAACCACATGGAGTGAGTAGCTTGCTAGTGTCACGTATAAGCGAGAAATAAGTTTTCTTTTAATTCAGCAAATCCATCACAAAACCTTATAACGAAGCTTCACTCTCAAGTCTCAACTGAAGTCTGACCAAAAAATGCTGGACCCTGATACAAAAAGAGCACGCGCTTGCAATAGGAAAAGAACAATTGCAAGTATCAAGAGTAGGTACAGCGAGTAGTCACGAAAAACGCCAGCTGTTTCATCTCAGGGTTCAGCGATTTCGGGTAAGACTAATTTCAATAAATTAAATTAAATTATGAGCAACAGACGAATCAAAGGGAAGACAACGCCTCAATTAGAATTAAACTGAAATTATCTGACACACACATTTCTTTAACATACGTACATTTTATATACCTTTTCAACATTAATTATACATTGATGTTACTCATATGAAAGTTAAAAAATCTTACCGTGTGAAAAAAAAATCCTACGCCTAATGAACTATATGACAGATATAGAGAGCGTATATTTATTGAGTAATTTTTTTGACCTTCCTTAAAAGTCCCACTTTTAAGCTCCAGCCGCAGTGAAGCATATTAATCTTCCGTCAGCTGCTGTTCTTGTGAGCCAGGTGCAATAATACACCGTTAGAATGTTTCAACTAAAAACCAAAACTATATAATATGTAAATAATAAAAAAGGTGTATTGAGGCGGCATCTGAGTTTTCTTACATACATATCAGACCATCACAAAGCAATTTCAAAGTAATTGTGGAGGACTAAAGACGAACCAAAACGACTGTACAAGTTACGATTAGCTACTATTGTCTTATATGCAGTTTGGTACAGTGGGCACAGTTTGACAAGGAGGCCAACCAAAATTAGAGCCAAGGCTAAGGGCATGCAAAATTTCTATAATGTGGGCTCCTAAATATGGACCTTTGCCTTTTTATCAAGTTTATGCAATTTCGGTTTGAATTTTTATAAATCGCTATTTGTTTGCTAAAAAACGGTTGATATTTATGTTTCGTCGGACCGCGGGAAGGGGTGGTTGCAAATTAAAAATAGATTACATAACAATTACGAGGCCTGTCAAATTGTTGATACAAGCTTCCCCCCGATTAGATAACTGTGTTTTGTGAGCCGTTAACAGTTAAGTACAAAAGTCTTGACATTAGAAAAAAACCGACATGAAAACAGGTCAATAATATCAGACCCGACCCGCTTTTTTTTGCCCCTAGCTGACCCGAATATTGACCCGACCTGCTTCAAGCTTGTTATTAACCAAAGCAAGAAAGGTTTTGAATAGTTTTCTGTGAAATTTTCAAAAGAATAAAGTCTGTTTACAAGCAGTTTATGGATTTATCTGGCATATCGAAATGGCTTAAAATTTTCAGACTAGCGATCTGAATCAAAAGTAGGCCCGACGAAATTTTTATTCAGAAGCTTAAATAATTTCCGGAGTTCAAAGTTTTGTGCCGGTCCGGGCCATCAATTAGCCATTTCTCAAATTTTAAGTGTTCAAAGCCTGTTTCACAAGATGTGACAAAATGTGGGTAATCCCCACCTGGGGCCTGTTGCTCAACTTTACAAGTCTTATAATTGTAACAATTGTAAGTGCAAAATAAGGTGATTGGTTACGAATTTATCATATAAATTCATTGTAAAGTTGAGTAACCGGCCCCTGGGGGTGTCACACGATGCCAGAGGATGCCACACGACGCCCCATGGGGCACTCCATGTGGCATCATGTGGCACCCTGCGAGGCACCCCACGCGGTTTGCACATAATTTGAAGCAGGCTTAAAAGTTCATTACCACTTTAGTGTTTGTTGATTTTATTAAAGAATAAAGAATACTAAAAAATCGCACGTGACCTGAGATCAATACTACAGCTGCATCTCATGCTTAGCCAGACGCCCAGGCAAAGTATCGTATTCAGTAGTTATCAGCAAAATTGTAAGATATCAAAAAGAAAAAAATGGCAATAAATTACAATCAACTTGCACAACAATGTAACTAAACGCAATTCATTATGTTTCAAATTAGGTCTAAATGCAAACACAGCTGCTTGTTGGCGGCAAGTTCATCTCGTTGAAATTTTTTCCATTTTTTGTCTTTCTAACCTTTTGCAGTAATTTGTCAATAAGGACTGTGACGACATATAGCAGCAGGCAAGAATTGTTACAATTAGCACATTGCAGACAAAACACAACCGGGCCAAGAAAGTGGAATTTTCAAGATTGCAAAGAGGCTATAAATTAATTTTATGGCAGTTCACTAATTGGCGTTGGTGTGCAAACGGTTTGGTTATATGCGAAGAAAAGCTAAAAAAGAATTCTGGGTTTCATGGCGAAAGATTTCATATGAGCCAATTTCTAAAACGGAAAAACGAATTATACTCAAATTTGTTTGCATAAAAACTCATTTTAAACTCGAAATAGATTCACAACACTTTGCACACGTCTTGTATGAGATGTCAAAAATGCAGCTGCCTAAAAAGCAAATGCCTGAAAACTCTTGTCCGTTCAAGCTGAGGCCAGGACAAAGAGACCTTGACGCTCACGTACAAGACCATCGGCAGGCCAGTAGCCGAATATGCAGCACCGGTCTGGGCACCTGTCATTAGCGACACCAGTTGGCGCAAACTCCAAACATAACAGAATGAAGCACTGCGAATTAGCACTGAGTGCTACATGATGTCGACCATTGAGCACCTACACGAAGAAACACAGATACTACCGCTCAGAAACCACGCTACCATTATATCCAAGCAACATTTGCTCAACTGCTTTGCGGGCGACCACCCGGGACGCAAACGTCTACATTCGGCAGCAGCACCGCGAAAAATGAAGTCAACTCTAGTCGATGCTGTTCTGCCGTCAATCTCCAATCTAGTCGCTGACTCACCCCACCAGCAAACCGACGCTCAAAAATGTCAAAAAATTTATGCATACCCAGGCAGTAGCTTTATCGCTGGCTGCTTACCGACCTAACCGGGTGCTAAACCGCCATCCACCAGAAGTGAACTCAGTAGAGTCTGAACTCCCACGGGCCACCAGAACTACACTCGCTCAACTACCCACAATCGGGGTTTTGCAATCTGCTGAACTCTCATCGCAGCCGAATCGAAGATATGTACAACTCGTGTCCAGAATGTGAAGCATCTCCGCATGACACGCGCCATCTGCTCGAATGCGCACAAAAAACCACACACCTGACATTAGGAGGACCTGTGGACGCAGCCCAGTCAGTCCCTTTGCTTAGACCCTTTCAGTGCCGGTACCCCGCAGGACGCCTGACTTGGCGCCCCAGGCTACAACAACAACAACATGTCATTTCAAAAATGCTTTCGTTGGAAAATTCTAGTAGGATTCATGCAAGAAATGTATTGAGTTAATGGCAAAACAATCCTACTCCAATCCATATAATCCGTCTTAGATGTGGAGGCTAAACAGTTCACGGTGGCCTGCTTGAAATTAAGAGTGAAGATTACATATAATGTTGCACTTTTTAGTTATCTATCCCCAGAACACTCTGCGAGCCAGTGGACAATACCTTGTCAGAGATTCAACAGATTCAAGAGGCAAGGGCAAGATTGCAGCTGTTACTTGAAAAAACGAGTGACATTTTATATTAGTGTGTTTCACTGTGCAAGGTGCAAGCCAAACGAATTCTTAGCACAAGTTAGCGTGTAAGCCCACTGTTTCTGTCAGTCGACATAAGATTCGGTTTCGTAGTGCAAGCTGCAGTTTCTTAGTGCAAGCCCAAACATATTAATGC
This sequence comes from Trissonchulus sp. WLG1_4, assembly GCA_030248245.1. Taxonomy (NCBI): domain Eukaryota; kingdom Metazoa; phylum Nematoda; class Enoplea; order Enoplida; family Ironidae; genus Trissonchulus; species Trissonchulus sp. WLG1_4. Next base: position 36,523 of record JASANF010017621.1, read on the forward strand.
TATTTGTTAACTCAATTTATTTCTATTCCTAGTTATGTCAATTTTATAACCATAATGTTGTAGATTTGTTTTCAGTAAAAAAATTCCAAGTTATAACCCTAAACACACCTGTGACATGAATAAAATACGTGGGGTCTTTACTTTTCACAAAAATAGTATTACAATAACAAGAAACTACTGGTTTGCACAAAGAACCTTTTCGTTGCAGGAAGAAATATGGCTTGGACAACGAATCTCAACATTTAAATTGGAAATTTGGCCTCCACTAAGAACCGACTTGTCCTACGGTAGCCAATCTCTTAAATATACTACAGGTGTGCTTATGGTAAAGAGTTTTAGAACAAATTAAGATTTCCTGGCAACTGTTATCAGATATATCACACAGTCGTAAATAAATATCTAAGTTTAGGCGCAAAAGCTCGAAAATCATTGTTCTGCTGTCTAAGATTATGTGTTTTTTATTCACAGATTTGTCATATTTTTGACAGCATAAGTTATGTTTCTGCCAAATCGGTTGTAGAACTTCCTGGATTAGGTAGTTCTAGAAATTTTCTAAATTTGTGATAAATGACTTTGCAGGAAAATGCGAGCTGAATATAGGCAAATTTAAATGAAACTTTTCAAAACCAAAAATAAATAGCCTCTTTATGCAAGCTGGCTAAACAGTTACCCTATCTCACTTGGGCCTAAAGATAGTTTCATCCAAAATATATTTGTAAACTAAAGTTTTTTTGGTAAATTGCAGTCCGAAAAGGAAAGCTCATTCAATTCAAATGAGGTCACAAAATGGCCCCAGAAACTGTCACTGGGGACGACTGAAAACAGATTTAATCCAAACACAAAAGCACCCTCAGTGACCCAGATTTGCAGAATTTAAAAAATGTCAGACGCGCAAATGTCTATACAAAATGGTCACAGACCAATCGTTTATTTACTTCGAAACCACTCGAAAGATGAAAAACAGACTCAAGTTACATCAAATTTCAAGTCCTTCTCGTTCAGCACAGCTTAGCTGAAGTGACGGGAACTTTCTGAGCAGGAAAAATCAGCAAGGCATCCAAGTGACACACAGCTGTCAACTGCTCAAAACCCGGGCCATATCACCTCGTTAGCTGTCATGTCACAACACTCGCTAGCTGTTAGCTGTCACAACACTGTCTGACGGCTGACGTCTGACCCCTCTCAGAATCAAAGTTGACAATGATTAGACCAATTTAAGCGAGGGTGTTGAGATATTGACTTGAACTTTTCCTTGCTATGCCTTTGGATTATGACACTGGGACACGAGTTCGGAATCGAGTGGTTCGGGTTCGGGTTGCGTACGTTTCGAAAAAAAGCGCAACACTACACGGAAAACGACAGAATGAAAAAACGGACCTATTCACACAGCTAACATTTACTTTCTTCAATTCTCTCCGACCACAAATCATATACCCCATCAGGTGTACTGCAGATATTTAATATTATCTCACCATTTCTACCGGTCTCTGGTGCATGGAAACTGGTGTAAATGATTGTTCCTACAAAAACTTGAAAAAATAACTCCAGTCGCCTAATCGCTAATATATAGCTGAAAAAATCACTACCACAGCAAAAGACAAAAAACTAAAACACAGTTAGAACCACAACATCCACCCATAAACTCCGAATAAACATCGAAATCTGTATCCGATTCACTTTATGTACTCCAAAACCGGTTTAAGCCACCACAAATTAACTCAAACCGATGACAACCTCAAAATCTTAATCATGCTAAAAACAGTTATATACGTTGTTGGGGTCGAAAAAGTTTTTATGAGCGAAAAAGTGAAAAACCTAATCAAAGCATGCGTTCGTTGCTCCCAGAATATTGGGCCCAATTTTTTGACCGACCAAAAAAGTTATCTATACTCAAAACAGCTAAGCGGCGCGCAAGAACCAATTAGGCCTTCCTTCTCAAATACACATTAGCCAATCCACATTTCAAAGTCAGCAATCAACCCGGGTCCACATTACGTCATGTGTAAATTTAGGAACCATCACTGATTCGCAGCCATATATGTATATATACTCGCATGAAGACGAATGCTAAGATGACAAAATGGTTGCTTCTTGGTTAACAAGATTATAGAAACTTTTGAACGATAAAAAATGACTGCTATCTTCAAGAGGTATTCAACTGCGAAAATACTTGAGATGACTGAGCCCTCTGGAAGTCATGAAATATAAGTTGTTTTGTTACATGTTGATTATGCTCGTTCATGACCCGAGTAGAAAGTCAATGCGGCTGCCAAAGTCGACAAAAAACTCGAGCTATCAGTAAAATGAATTTTCAGAGCAATCGCTGTTACAATAACTTAATAGAAAGCAATACCATACATACTATAGACCAATATTATGAGAGTATACAATAGTACATAGAGCAGTGACTCTGACTAGAAAATTAATGGTCACTTACATTTGCAAACCATTATTACCGATAGAACAAACGAATATATACATACATACTTAAGGTTTGGTTGCTTAATGGCTATTGAATTGTCTTCATTCAAAAGCCAACAATAAACTGGAGTGTTAAAAACTCTACAGGTAATCCGGAAAATGGCTGACCAACATTTCAGTGCCTACTTACCGACAGCAGGCCATAACGGTTGGGTGGTTTCATGCTTTTATATAGCCTAGTTACACCGCAGACAAACCATGTGAGGAAATAGCCTATCTAAGAGCATTTATTTATTCATCGATAAAGAGCATATTCTCTGCTAGATTTCTAACAAACACTCGCCTGAGTTCACCTTTCAGTCTATCAATAAATTCTTCTTAAGTAAATCAAGAATTTACTTAAAATTTCTTCCATAAGCTGATGATATTTTTTAAAAACTAACAGTATACATGTACATTAGGTGCTTCTGAACGTTTTGGAAAAAACTTTCGAAAAACTATTTTAGGTAGTCCCATTTCGCAAGAAAAAGAAAAATCTAGTTTACAAATTTGAATTTCTTGTTATTCAATTTACACCGTTAGTTGCAAATAGAAGGCAGTTTGAAGTAATTTTCGGATGTTCTACTGAAATACACAGTTCCAATGAAATCAAGTTTGCTTCTTTCACAGTAGGAGTGCCATTAGCTTACGAATTAACCACACACAAATAGAAAGCTGAATTGACACGACTGTCTAAAATGGCACACAATTTAGGTCAACGAAGTTACAGCAACTTAAAAATAGTTCAATTAGAATTGACGCACATGAAGAGAAAAAATCTATAATTATGACTAATGTTTCTTATAAATTTAGGCAAAGTGACTCACATGAAGCGAGTGAACTCAAGCTTCGAGGGGGACGGGAAGGAGGGTGTAATGTAAATCATACATGTATGAGAGGGGATGAGAAGAACCCCCCCCCTGAATCGTGGACCCGGGGGGGAGGGTAGCGATCGACCGGAGGCTCCGGCTCCGGCTCCGGCTCCGGCCGGATTTGAGCCTCCGGCTCCGGCTCCGGCTCCGGCAAAAAAAGTGCCGGAGCCGGAGAATTTTCACTGTTCAGAATTTGGCAAAAAGTTCAAATTTTGAGAAAAAATCACAAGGTTAACGAAGCGGTTAGTCGGTTACACTACTTATATTACTGCCAGTTTGTATGGCGGTGACTACCCCTCTTTAGCATTATGAATTTTTACGTCTCTAATTGACTAAACTCGACCTAAAAATCAAAAGTTTCTCACACTTGTAACTTATCCAGGGATTATAGGATTATCCAGGGGCGGCCCCCAGACCCCTATAGACTTGTAACTACGTGACTTAGTGACTTGAACTTGACTTTTAGCTCTGATGTTTTCGGCCGGTCAAATTTTGTACAATGTTTGCATGTGCTGTTATTTCACAAATTTTTATGTTAAAATAGCAAAAAAGTTCATTTTTACCCATTCCAAAAATTGAAAAATCAGCCCCCCCCCTAAGTTTTTTCCTCGCTACGCGACTGGTATATATACGCTTAAATTACAGGGGTGAGGAAGCGGTAATCCCAGGAAGCTAGATACATTTATGGCATTGTGTCTTCTACAAAGTGTAATCTTTTCCAAATTGTCTATTTTGTTGGGAGTAATATAAGCTTCTTGACAATTTTGCAAGGTTTGACTAAAAGGGGGAGGTGAGGTCCGAGGTTCAGACGAACACCCTGAGAAACCCCCTCCTTCTGACTCCTGACTACGCCCTTGGCACCGCAGTCAAAATATACTGCTTAATTTGACCAAATTTTTGACTTTTTGTCAATGTTGATGAAAATTTTGTGTGAGATCACCTGAAACCGGGACCAGTCAGTGGCCAACTATATATACTGGTCGTATGAGTGAGTATATAAAGACATATGTATGTCTAGAAATGGGACGTGACTGTTGAACAATTAAAGAATGCTGTTTCAAAAAAAATTGAAAATTTTTTCACAATTGTCAACATTTTTTCTAATTGAATTTTTTTTTAAAAACACTGCCTCCGGCTCCGGCTCCGGCTCCGGCTCCGGCATTTTATATCCGGCTCCGGCTCCGGCTCCGGCTCCGGCAAAATTTTACCTCCGGTCGTTCGCTAGGGGAGGGTCCCCAAAATTTGGGCAAAATTTAGAAAAAATGGCACTTTTTGGCGTAATTTTTACAAAATTTTGCAAAATTTAGGGTATTTTTGGTCGATCTGGGGGGGTGGGTCCCCAAAATTTGGCTGGAGAGGCAGCCCAAAATTATGACCCCGATAAATGTATGCTGTAAATACTAAAAGAGGGAGGAGGGTACCCGACCACACATGTAGTTGGGGGGGATGAGGGGAAGACCCAAAACAATTCGGTCCCGGGGGAGGAAGTGGGCGGGTTCCGCCCGGGTTAAAACACGGGGGAGGGTCCCGGCGTGAGAAAAATTTCGGCTAAAATTTGAAAAAAATCGACATTTTTTATGAAATGTAAGCGACTTTTACCGAAATTTTGGCCAAACATTGTCGAAATCATGCTTTTTGGTCACAGAAGGTTCAAATTGCGTCAGTTTTTGGAGAGGGGAGGTCAAAAATTGGTAGACGCAGAGGACCTAGACCAGTGTGTACCACCAATTTTTTTGTGCTGTTACATGCTTGCGCCCGACAGGTAAAGTTTGCTGTCACTGCCAATGTCGACTGAGATTTTAGTGCCTCTCTGAGTAAATTTCAACAGTCAACAGGATTTGATGCACTCAACATTCTGGAAGTTTTGCTGCTTTGACTGAAATTCTGGCTGACAATTCCGTCTGAAGAGTAAAAACGTAAGCGTTTGTGACATTTTGTGGCATATTTGACTGCCTGCTAAATATAAGCATATTCTAAAGAATATAAAACACGGTAGTGCAGCACACGTTAAAATTTTTAAGCAATGGCAAAAGAAATAGGGGAGAAGATCGGCTGGGCACTGTCCATTTGTTGTTGCCTGACAGTGTAAGCACATGCAAATTTGAACGCATAACGCAGGCTGCTCAGCAGCTAGAGGCTCAAACCTTTTACTTGACCTGTAAACCGTTATATTTACATCTGTACCTTAATGTTAAGGCTAAGAATAACTTAATTTCGAAACCGCAAACAAAAAAATTTCGAAACAGCCAACAAAAAAATCCGAAAACTTTAGGCATTTTCTCTACAACAGAACATGCCTTAATATCTAAAGTCTGACCAGAAATTGCTGACCCTGATACAAAATAGGTGGCGTGTTTTTTGACTACTCACTGTACTCTTAATGATGCAATTCGTTCTTTTTGTAATGACATCGCGTGTTTCTTTTTGTCTCAGGGTCAAGCATTTTTTGCCTAGCCTTTTTAGTAAATGCGGCGGCGGCTGACGCGTTCTACGTTAAAGACAGTGCTAGAAAGTAACAGATATTAAGTAAAACGTAAAATTTCAGTTGTTTCTATATAAACAGTTATTTTTCCTCTTGGTTCTTTAGTAAAAAGTAGCAATGTGTGAACCAAGCCTAAATAACATTTTTTTTATTAACTTTTCTGACAACTAAACTTTTTGTGATAAACTAAACGTACAAGATTTTGTTTTCATCTGACAAAAAAACGTGGCAGTTTGAAAACAGGTGGTTACTATAAATATACAAGTATCCGTATGCCAGTGCATAATAAATGATGTTATTTGAAGCTTAATGATGGACATTTAGACCTCAATGGAATCCCGGAATATTTTGACTTGCCAACATTAATTCCAGCACTTTGTGAACCTCATTCGTGCTGCTCAGTGACCATTACACTCCCACTAACTTTCAATTAATTGATGTAGATTGATAGTATATTGATTACGTGCGTAAAAAATCTGAGTATGGGCGCTTTGAGCCTGTTATCGGAAGAAAAGACGGGACTTTCCTTTTCTGCAATACGACAATGTATTCTCTTAGAGAAGTACTACTAGCAATCAGTTAAGACTATCTAATATTAGAAACATGGCAAAAGTAGAAATTAAATTTTATAGCTTCTTGTCAAAACTTATATTGTAGTTAAATACATCTGGTATAGCTGCAACGAAAAAAACTGCTCCAGAAAGATAAGTTTAAAAGTTCACAAAATAAAAAACTTGAAATTTCGACGGGTTCCATCTGCCAACGATCATAAAAAAATGTCATCAACCCCCGAACTTCAGCAATACTAACGAAAATTTACGACCCTGTCCTAAATTTTGATGAGCATGTTAAAAATACCCAACGGATTTGCTTCAAATGTCGTACATATGTACTTTGCAGAAATATTTAAAGAATTTGTTCAAAGTGTTGAAAACTGGGTTCACGGTGGCTACGAGTATCAAAGATTCAGCCAGCACATTACACACGGATTCTAAACGTCGCAGAAGCATTATTATGGTTCAGTCCTCGAACGTAAAACTAAAGTCTGACCAGACATTGGAGAACCCTGAGGCAAAGCAGGTGGTGTGATTTTCGTGACTATAATATTCGTTGTACTCTTGATTAGAGTCCGCAATCGGGTCGGGTTGGTGCGGGTTGGTGCGGGTCGGGTCGGGTCGGGTCGGGTCGGGTCGGGTCGGGTTGAGATTTTCCAACCCGCGGGTTGTGCGGGTCAGCACGGGTCGAAAATCTTGGGTATATGTAGGTAAATCCTTGAGTTTTACATTGATTTTTTCTGCTTTGATGATATTTTCAACATAATGTACCCGCTGCAGAGTATGTAACATGTACATAGGGTCTCGGTCTAGTGGGGGGCTTCTCCTGTATTTTTCGAAATTTAGGGGGGGGCTTGTCCCGACGTTTTGGGGGCTTGAACTGACAAAAACGCTATTATTTTCAATTTTTCTTAAAAATGGGAAATCATTTGCAAAATGCTGACATTTTTTAGCGATTTGTTGCCTTTTGCTCATTGTTGAAGCATTTTACAGCACTTTTTTTAGCAACAACGAGGGGGGCTTGTACCGATGGGTCAAATCTTAGGGGGGGGGCTTGTCCCGGAATCTAAAATCTGGAGGAAGGCTTGCCCCCCCAAGATCCCCGTATTTACATGTGTGCTGTAGCTTATCAAAACATGAAATATAAAAAAACTGGAAACAAAAAAGTGACAAGGAAATCTAAATTAGTGTTTGTATAGCAGCCTCAGTAGAAGTCGGGTCGGGTCGGGTCGGGTCGGGCGGGTCGGGTCGGGTCGGGTTAGACATTCGCTCGGGTCGGGTCGGGTCGGGTTATGAAATCTCGACCCGTTGCGTACTCTACTCTTGATGCATGCAATTAGTTCTTTTCGTAATGAAATCGCTTGTTTCTTTTTGTCTCAGGGTCCAGCATTTTTTGGTCAAACTTTAACTTAACTTGTGAGTTGTGACTAGTGACGACTAACTTGAAATTAATCACCTCATAGCGAGCGACTGCAAAGAGAGCCCCGGGCAGTTTGAGAATTCAACTCTGTTGCACAAATCTAAATCTCTAAACTCAGCCAGAACTCTGTGTGAGCTAACAGTCTACTTGTCTAGGCATAAAATCTGAGCGTGAGAAAAAGATAGCTAATCTAAACTCTACACAGATGACTGCGCCACTTCAAAATTCACAATATACATACAACGCGCGCACACTCAGAACTTTTTTATTAAGAATACATATCTTTTAGCTGAATATGTAGAAAAGTACCTGTGCTAAGGAATACTGGTGAGTGCAAAACACATGTTTCCGGCATGGCAAGTAAGTCTAAACACAGATTACTCAATACTCGCGTCAATCAACACTGTTTTCAGCAAAATATTTGATGTTGATCAAAGTTTTGCTACAACTCAGCAAATTGTGGTGATAGTCGCACTTGAACTATTCATCCAGTGATGGTGGCCTAGCCTCACCGTAACTCTACACAACGTGAGTTTTTACGCGGCGGCCTCAGCCGCCGCGTATACACAAAGTTAAGGCAGGACCTGTAACATAGAAAAATGTCAGGTCCTGCCCCGACTGTATTGTGTGTTGACATGTCACAAGCACAATCACACTAGCGTGAACAATTACCGCTGCTACTTTACAAATCAATATTATTGATTTTTACTGTCATGCACATTTACGCTGCAGACAGTTACAGTGAGCTGCTAGTAGTTGGGTACCCAACACATTAGGATACGCATGCATATTTAACTTTATACCAAAAGTTGATAACAATGTCGAATAAGCCAGCTAAGTTTTCGGCAAAAGTATTAAGAGTATTATTACATAGTAGTATTATTTCGCGACCTCATCCGACGCGTCGGAAATTTTGGCGTCGGCCGACGTGTCGGAGGCATTTTCATTTGAAATGGACTGTAAGTATTAAGCATACACTTTCAAGTACATTGGCCAGAGGCCATCGTGAACCTGTTGGGCCAGTGAAAATGCTTTTTCATTTCCTATAACATATTTCCTGACATTCCCCATAAATAAGTCTCCTTTTGCAGCCATTGCAGTGCAAAACTCAGTCAAAAGCTTTCCGCAGTTGGAACTTTGAATTGGTTAGTTTGGTTAGTGGTTAACTTTGGTTTGGCTTGGTATGGTTAACTTTGGTTAGTTTATTTGGCTGGTGACTGTGAGCTGACATCGTCAGTTCCTAGCAGCTCACTTTTTGTCGGCTTGATTTCTGGAGAAGGGCACCCCCTAGAATGAAGACATGTTTTGATTTCAGGGGGGAACCCCCCCTCAAATCCGGAAAGTGTTTTGAATTCAAGGGGGAAGGGTACCCCCCTCGTTTCAGTCGACCACCAGCACAAAATCGGTGGAGTCTTGATTCAGGGGGGAGTACCCCGTCTCGTTTCAGCACACAACCAGCTCACCACAGAGTTTATGCTGGTGGTCTGCTAAAGCGGGGGGGGGGTACCCCCCTGAACTCGAGACATGTCTTGATTTGAAGGGGGATACCCTTCCCCTGAAATCAAAGCGTAAATGGCTATTTCGGCCGGAGCATCATTCCGGCTGATTAGCTAGAGTAGGGAAGAGTGTCATACTCTTCCCTGTTATGTACTCTCGGTGCTATGTAGGTAATAAGTATCTTTTAAGAAATGCCGCGTCTACCTGTTCCATTGGAACAGTAAACTATTGGAGATTACTTTTGAATTCATACATATGTACTGTAGTTTGAGTATCAACTTTTAGTAAAAGTAAAGTAGTTCATAGTACCTAAAAGCCTCAACTTTACAAAGTGTGTCTGATACCAAAACTGGCTACTCGGCAGACGTACTTGTTGAACAAAACGTTATATAGCATAAAAGCAAAAAATACAACTGATTTTCCAGGTTGAAGACGATTACAGCACCTAGATCAACACTGATCCAATGACATTCATATTGGCCATAATTCATACACAATAACTGTCTTAATGATGGAATGTGTGAAAAATGCAACGGTAACCATCAGATAGATAAATATCCTTTGATGCATTCGCTCTCGGATGCGGTGGTCATATCCGCTAAAAAGCAGTGGAGCTTCAGGAGCGCCCCTTCAAGAATGACTATAGAATATGAAGACACGACAGTAGATAGAAAAAAGACAAAAACATAATTAATCTTCATAATTAACATTTTCTAAATCTGTAATAATATACTAAACATTTGACATAAAATCTATATAATTGACTATTACAAAAACTTAAGCAGGCTCAAGCTGACATTCAAAGAAAAAGAAGGAACATTTTCTTTATAGAAATTGTCATTAAATTTGCTATGAAAGAAACACCAATCAGCAGAACCTGAAATTCCAGCCAAAAACCGCTTGCCATAGAAAAAGAAAAGAGTAGGGATGTCGCGGATGTCACTTTTTTGACATCCGCGGATGCGGATGTCGACTCCTGAAGTTCTAGACAAGCTATGAGATGAATTTTTCACCAACTATATAAAAGATATATAAAAGTGCATACATGTATGAGGGGGGTGGATGGGGGGAACCCTACACCCGCAAAATCGAGGGGTCGGGGGGGAGGGTCCCCAAAATGTGGGCAAAATTTAGTAAAAATGGCACTTTTTTGGAAAAATTTTACAAAATTTCACACACTATTGGTTAACTTTATGCCAACCAATAGGCAAAGGCTTGACCCTCTGTCCACTGGCTGCGGTGTAATGTTATTGGTGCATATTTTTCAATTTTCAAAGTTTCAAAATGCTAAATCTATTATGTAAATCCTGCGAGGTTAACAACCGATAAGTGATAGTAATTGATTAGCATCCTAGCAGACTGGTTTCTCAATAATGCAGAACTGAGTTCTATTATGCGACAGTATATAACATTTTGTGAACCTAACATTACAAAAAAATGCAAATTTTAACCAACAGTGAGGATAAAAATCATGAAGATAAAGTTTCAACACAGTGCTGTAAGAGCTAATATTTGAGTATACATGCATCCGCACATCCGCATAAAATTTTTGCGGATGCGGATATCCGCGACATCCCCAGAAAAGTCCCATTTTCACTCATTTCATTGTCTGATAGTTTTAATAGGTGCCTGTTTATTTCCAGAGCTGCCAGCCTTTCATGGCTTTTAAATGGCTCCAAAAAGTTCACACAGATATAACCGTCACTAATCACAAAATGGGCCTTCCTCTGGGGTCAATTAATTTTGTGAACTTAAGAAGACGGGCTGGAGCTTGGCCCGGGCTCCTGAAAATGCCACCTACCCTAAGCCAGGCTCAAGAAGGAAATAACAAATTAGCTATTAAAAGAAGCCAAATTATACAGTTGCGTGACGCATTGCATAACTAGCAGATGCAAGCGTTGCTCCGTCGACACAAACTAAACGCGCACGCTCAGCTTCGTACTCATCTTTAAGACTCGTTTCTTTACTAAATTTATCGACCTTATTTCAGTTCAACTAGCAACTTCACATATTAGGATTGGCCCAGAAAAAAAGCCATTCCTGATTGGCCCAATTTGACGACTTGATAGTTCAGAAATAAGCTCCGACTAAAATGAAATCTCTGACTTCTTGGGACTAGTTTCGTCCAATTCGTTCGATGGGTCGTTATTACACAACCTCTGATTAAAATACATCCGTCCATTTTATCTGGAAAACAAACAAGCCCTAAAGAAACCGTAAATTAAGCACGAGGATTGCAATCCAAACTTGTACTGTTCGTGATAAAAGCCAATTACCCGGCTAAAACCCTAGATATTTTTTATTTTCCTAACGGGAACAAAGCCTGCGGGATATCCCGATAAAAAATATTCAAAAATGTCTTAACTTAGTAACATAAAAACCTATCAGACGAAATATCATCGCAAAAACCGCAGCCTAATATTGAGGTCAATCACGTAGACAAAGATCCCGTGATATGGCAATGTAACCGTATTTTGTTTTTATTACATTACTTCACAGTAGCAAGACGCTAATTGTGAGAAAATCAGCTCACCAAAGTAAACCCTCATGTAATTTGCTATTGCACAATTTGCATAAATTTTTAATATTTGAATCTTATAAATATTTCAGCAGTAAATAAAACGGAAACTTTTACATATTTTATGCGTTTATTGGCACCAGACTGAGGGTCTACTTAAGAGAGCTTTCAGAGTTGGAAACAAATTAGAAATAACAAATGCATGAATGTTGCAAATTTTGAAGACGCCCAGACAGTATCTCAGGCTTCCTCTTCGCTGATAAAAAGCCTCCGCTTTGAGACTACATCTTAAATTGCATAATCTCTGTCACTTCTGAAAAGCGAAGAGCATAATTTTGCTTATATTTTATATATATATATATATATATATATATATATATATATATATATATATATATATATATATATATATATATATATATATATATATATATATATATATATATATATAATAAATACAGCTGCATAGCGAATGTATCTGAAAATAGAAATCTGGCTCAATTACAGAACTAAACTTCCATATATAGACACGTTTCATTACACAAAAACTGCTGACAAAATAAATTTAACTTTACACATAGATGAACCTGAAAGTGAGGGCCAATTTCTGCTGCGAAAACAAAGCTTGCGCACTCTAATCCAAGCTCTAGCCTTTTTCCCCACAGCTAACACTTCGTTTAGTCTTTCTGTCAGACTCAGTGTTGGAAAACTATGAAAAACTTCATAAAATTTTCCCATCTTCCAGTTAATCGGCCTTTAGTATGAGTTTTGTCTGTAGGACACGCACAAAGGGCTGACATAGATGAATTACTTAAAGCAACACGTAAAATGCGAAAAATGCTAATAAGTACAGACGCAAGAGACACATACCTTGTTCTATGCAATAATTCCTATTAACGTTTATTAAAAACTTCGCAATTACCTGGAGATTAGATTGATACTTAACTGCAACACCATATATTCATATTGTACACTATACACAACTAAAAATATAAGGGTCGGCGCGTTAGTCTTCTATTGACCTGGTGTCCATACCCGAAATTTTCATACCAATTTCTAATTCTTTCGCATCGAAATAAAAAAAATGGGATGGTCACCTTCTCCCCTCCTGCCTTCTTATATGGAACTATAACGCCAAAGTCATAATTCAAACTGTATATATATATATTAATGCCGAATTCGTCCAAAAGTCACATAGTACACTGTCTAACACAGAACAAAATTAATAAAAGCCAACTGTCATCTCAATAGCCTGAAACATACTTACCGTTAGACAAACCGTTCAAACGAGAACGACCACCATATCATTGTTGCAAAAAAATGGCAACTGGTAAGCAATTAGTGCGTCAAATGCAGCAGTTCAGGGAAGACAGAGCGGACAGAGTCAAGACGTCAGACATTATTAGATCATAACTTTCACGTCAAAATTAACAAAAAGTCGAAAAAAAGCTCTCATTTGCATATTTCTACACAGTATATACTTTTGGCAATAGCTGTGTCATACAGAAAGCAGGATACATTTGAGGAGCAATTAATACAGACAATACGCATCATTGCATCAGGTACTGTCATGATCGTGACAATAGAAAACAGAAGTGTAATTATAGAAGTGAATAAGCAAAGACACTTTACAATAAAGTAAGTACACACACCTAAACGGGGGATTATTGTTCAGAGACGATCGACTATGCCTTAATACCCGAGGCCCCGATAAATATCTCCTAAGCACACTAGGTCTAGATCAGTTCTGTTCATACCAGACAGTCCTAAACGACACAGGGACAGGGACAAGGACAACTTTGATCAGCTGCTGTGAATTATTGACAAGATGGTTTTGGGTATTAAGTTTTGGTTATATTTTTTGCAAACGCACTTGTTTTGACTCCAACAATGTTCACTCGAAAAGTTGTCACATTTGTCCGGTTCGTTTCATGGGAGTTACTTAGAGACAAAACAACAGTGATAACAAGAGTACATAATAGTGTCTCACTCTATTTAGAAGAGTTCGTCTAAATAGAGTGAGACACCATTATGTACTCTTGGTGACAACGGTAAAGACGAGTATGAACCGGGCTTTACAAGACTTTTTTAAACAAAGCGCATAACAAAAAAACATATGGCTCAGGATAGAACAGTTGCATTTGGTCACAAAAATAGAGCGGCGGCAACCTAAATAAGCATTGTCTGGCGGAATCATATTATATTGAACATACCATGAAGGCTTCATGGCGACTGAGCAAAGCTTGAATGGTGCTGAGATCTGAGTGACCAAAATCGTCCGAAGCCGCGGTCAAGAGTACAGCTTCTTTTTCCTGCAGCCAGTTCAGTGTTTCGTCCGCATCACGATCAAACTTGTGCACTTTACGAGCCCCCACTAGTGCCTGAAATAGAAGAAAAAAGGATAGAAAAACAACTTATACCAAAACATCATAAAAAAACGTCGCCTGTCCATTCATAATTTCTATGATCCTCGAGCAGCATCTATACGTAGTCGTTTTTTGGTTTAGTCAGATAAATAATGCAAAATTTGTAACTGTAGTTAATTGATGAAAATGTTAAATTGGTGTTTGCCCTTGAAGACACGTCAGCTAGCACTGTGACAATAAAATAGTTTCGATAATTTATTTGCACCGCCTCATGGAAAACCTTAATATTTTGACCCGTACGCGAAATCTGATCTCACTTCTTTCCTATAATCAAGAGTACATAATAGGATTATGTTGTGAAGTTAAGCGGTGAGCTTAAACAGGTCCGAGCAAAGAGGTGATCAGTCGCCTACCTGACTACGGATTAGGGCAGAATGGAGACAAAGCGCAACGGAATAATAAAGGGAGTTTACTGATATAGAAATACACGAGGACAGGGCATTGATGCAGAAATACAGTAGGGACAATATGGACAACACGAGGGACGCAACCTACCCGCCCGACAGAAGGATACAGACTGACTGGTCTGATCGTATCGAGGAATATTAGCTACAGATGCCGAGGGACTCACACGGAAGTACACTAGCAAAATAGATTGAGTGTGTTGCACTTGGTGATGCAACTTGAGTTATGTGTACTTTGTCATTCTTGACAATGTATTTTTATATTATGTACTCTTGCTATAATATAGGTAGTAGGTCAACTAAATCACCTGCTGTCGTTCCACAGCGGCTTCATTGGTGTCAGCCCACATTTGTTGCAATTCCGAGCCGCGAGCCCGAATGCTGGCCGAAAACGGGTGATTGGTCCGCAACAAATCCTCCTGAAATCGCTGCACAGTCGCCACCCGTTCGCCTGCACTGGCCAGCTCGCGCATGAACGCTTCGAATTTCACCATCAATTCCTGTAATAAACAAAATAACAGTTAAGCCTGGGGCCGTATTCTCAAACTGCAGATAAAGTTAGGCTAACTTTACTTTACCCACAGGTAAGGTGAAGGTAAAGTTAATTCTGTGGGTAAAGGTAAAGTTAAACTTCAAAAAAGGTTAGCGTCGACAGTTGAGGTTAAAAATTTGCACAATACATTAACTTTAGCTGCGGAACAAGATAAAGCACTTTTCTGGACCGAATATTAAAGGTAACCTTAGCTATCACATTGGCTTTAGTCATTGTTCGAGAAGCCTAACTTTACAGTTTACCTGCAGGTAATTTTGAAATACGGCCCCTGGTATCACAGAAAATCGGATAACCGAAAAAGATACTCTTGTACAACAGTTTCCTGCAAAAAGGGCTAAAAGTAGTCTTTTAAAACATGACCATCTAAAAAATAAGTCGCTCTTAAAAAACAACGTAGATATAAATGTAGATATACGTAAATGTAGATAAATGTAAACAAAGTAGATATATAGTGCCAGTAGAGCAAAATCGGTTACCAAAATACAGGAAACATATTTTGCACAATTTAGCGAATTGAATATGTTTAGGTGACTGACTAGTGACTGTAATTCCAAATAGTCAGCATTTAGTGCAAATTCTCTAATATCGAATACTCGTGTCGTAATTTTTATACAGCTACTTTTTCATTTTTTTCCATTCTCCAATATTAGACCACTCTGAATATTTTGGGAAACTTTTTACAAATTAGTCAAATTCAGAAAAAAACTTTTCCCAAATTGGGCAATAACCATCAAAACCAACGGCGACTAGCAAATACTCGAATAAAAATAGATAATCAGCAGCATTATTTGATTCTTAGCTCTCTTACTAGTTATAATTATTATGTGCTTAGGTTTAAAGTGAACAATGAAAACATTTTCACAATTGAATACTAATTTGCTGACAAAAATATTCTCATTTACGTCAAAGCTCAAAAATTTCCGACATGAATAGGTATTTAAACCAAAGTTTGAGCTACAAAATCAGTTTACGTCCCCAAAGCCTAGAAAAATAGCCTACTGTAGTCCCAAAGACTTTGTTTATATAAAAGCAAAATCTGTTCCCTGTAAAACCATGAATTTAACATTCGAACAATTACAAGCTCGACAAAAACGAGTCCAACTATTTTCCATATATGCTACAATCGGTCTGATTACAATGATATTCAATTCTCTGGTGCTGGCTCTAGCGCTGAAAACCAAGAAATTTCGCCTTCTAGCATTTTTAGCAGTGGGTGATATAATATTTTCATCTGCTTTTCTAACGGCAGGAGTAGGCAGAACGTATATGATCTACCAGAATGTATACCACAAACTGGTACCCCGATATTACTGTTTACTTAGTCCCTGGTTCCACTTCATAGCCTGGGGCGTATTTTGGCCCTCAATTGGCACGCTGGCAATTTCATTTGACAGGATTGCAGCCATAACTTGGGCTAGCTGGTACAGGGCCTGTTGGGGCAGTTACTATGAAAACCTGCTAATTGGTTGTGGTCTACTTGTTCAAGTGACTTCCACGGCCCCTGCTTACATAATGATTCTGATCGATCCTATAGAGCCCAGACAAGCCCTACAGTGTTCATTTGACACTGCAACACATCGACTGTACGCTCTGTATTACAGTGGCTTCGGTCAAATCAGCGGTCTAATTGCCCTAATGGCCAATTTATACGTACTTGCGATGGCCAAGAAAAAATTGGCCGCTCTAGGGCTGCCCGAAACCGATGCGTACATCATCCGTCAGAAACGTATGAATCGATGTGTGGGAGCCGTCGTCATAGTAACACTCGTATGCGTCATCATACCACGAATGATTAACAATGCTCGATACGCCAATCTGCTGGTATTCTCGCAGCTACTTAATCGAATATTCATCCTCATGTTCCTGTTCAACTCACTGGCCAATTTGCCTCTTTATTTGGCAGTCAACAGCGAATTTAGAGCTAGTTTTGGCGAAATGTTTATCAGCAAACTGAAGCAACTCAGTCCTATAGTTAAGCTGGCGACCACAAATTCCCGAGTTGCCAGCAGCGTGAACTGATGCTACAACAATCAAACTTGACTCTATTGTCTGTCAGGCTGGTTGACAGTTCTCAAACGGAGCGGGCTCACATAGACAAGAGCGAGGAATAGCAGGGGTAGTGTTTGAAGTTGTAGAAAAAAGCGCGACACTTGCGACTTCGCAATCAGCATAGGCAAAGCATGCTGACAAGTTAAAAAAGACAAATCAGTAGGCAGAAGTCAGCTAATCAGGAAGGTTAAGTATTTAACATTTTTGGCAACGTATCTGCCTGCACTTTATCCAAGACTTCTTCTACATAACTGAGGTGTAAAACTGTAATACACTCTTGCCATTAGTGTTACATCGTACCACTGTAGGCTACTGTATTATTTATTAGCACTGCTAGTTAAGAGGGAGGTGTTCACTTCCCAGCCAGTAGGTTACGCACTATGCACCTTTTGCGACTGCGTACAACGCTGCATGTACCCTATAAACTCGAAAGGCTGGTACTTATATTTCTTAGACTCTTGATATCCACATTGTATACTGGCAGTTATGTGTTTTCTGTTCTGTTACTTTCATTCTTTGCCGCCATCATCTCATTTGAGTAGCGGAGGATGGAGCACTGGAAAATCTGTCTGTAGCTTCAATACATAATTAATTCAACACTGCTCAGTGCTCTTATCGCTTCGGCTTGTACAACAACAGACTGAGCAAAACAGAGCGGTTTTAAAGCAATTCTGTAACAAATTTAACCAACGTTGGTTGACAGGCGTTCAGTTCGTTGGTTCTCTGGATTGTAAACATTCAAAAACAATTTCGGACAAAAATTATCATTATAATGCTAATGTCAATGTCAATACTAATATTCAGACCATATTTAGTTTTTTAATTCACCTAGTGCTCCTGACGTTAATACGCTCAGCGAGTTTCGGTGAAGTCTGTTGCCACGATGGGGAAAACGCGTGCAGTGCCTCTGGGCCATCCCATGGGAAATGCATGCCATGACAATCCCATGAAGTGCCCTATGTCCACAGATGTACATGGTGGGGGGGTTTGGGGGGAACAAAGCCCCCCTCCCAGATGTGAGATTCCGGAACAAGCCCCCTACTGAGACTTGACCCATTGGGACAAGCCCCCCAGCTTGGTGCTGAAAAACAGTTCCCGAAAACTCAAAAATGGCCTATATCCCTATAAAATGCGTCAAATATGTCCGAAAAGCTAAAAAATCGCTAAAAACAACCAAATTTCGCGAAAAAATGAGATTTTTAGGCCAAAATTGAAAAATTTTGCGCTTTTTTCAGTTCAAGCCCCCGAAACGTCGGGACAAGCCCCCCCCCCCCGACCAAGACCCCGTGTACATGTATGCCCATGTTCCAAGGGGCACTCCATGCTTTTTCACAACGTATAAAACAGGCTTTGCTGATCCCATCTGCGGGCAAGCCCAAAACAGGAGAGCAACGCGCACATGGTTGATAGTAACAAGTTGCCCACCCACACATACATGTATGAGGGGGGGTCCATCCCCCCCAAAATCGAGGGACCGGGGGGAGGGTCTCCAAAATTCGGGAAAAAATAGTAAAAATGGCACTTTTTTAGTAACATTTTACAAAATTTAGGGTATTTTTTGTCGATCTGGGGGGAGGGTCCCCAAAATTTGGCCGGAGAGGCCCCCCCCCAAATTTTAACCCCGTTACATACCCCTCGCGCCAAAACATTCATACGTGACAAAATAAATAAACAGAACCAAACTTATCCAGTAACAAACAGCTTGGCAAGGCATTTTGCAATCATTGTGAAAAAAGGCCTGAATCATACAATACAGTGTACAGACATTAAAGAGTGTTTGAAACGTTGAAACTTCAACAAAGTTTCAGTCTCCATTTCCTGCAAGGATTAAACTAACACTCAATGTAAGTGCACACAATCTGACGACAGGCAGCAACTAGTGACATGAAAAGGCATGACTGTACCGCATCTCATACACCCGGAGAGACATACAACCATACTATGTAACGAACGACATAACTAATTTAACGTCAAGCAGCGTCTTAAGGTCAAAAACAAACAATGACGTGTCGGTGTGAGACTAGGACTGCCACTGCCAACCTCGCAATGTTCCAAGTCCCGGCCATAGTCCTCTGAATTGGCCACTTTCTCCTTCTGCTTCAGCCAATTCATCAGTTCGTCCGTCTGTCGGATGTACTCGTGGTATCGTGCCGAGTCGGCCAGTCGTTGTTTTCGCACGCCCAGGGCCTGTTTCATCTCATCGTATTGGCTCTCCAGACGAAGCTGGAACACACAAACAAAGGGTTCAGGAAGCCAGGCCCGTATCTCGGGGTGTCCGTATATCAGCAGAGAAATACACTGTTTTATTCAACTACAGCTGCTCTAAAATTCAATATTGTTATCAACTGTTCTCAGCATCTTGATCTTGCAATTTACATGATACCAAGGGTCTTATCCAAAATTGGATTTATCGGATTAGATTTACGTTAATTTAACGCAGTGTCAATTAAACGTAATTTAATGAAACTTGGCACACACAGAGATAATGTAAGTAAGCCGTGTAGGACGAAATTTCAGCCCACTATTTTCATTTTGTGCTGTGTTAATTAGCAAAATTAGTTCAAGTCTAATCCGTTAAATCCAGTTTTGGATAAGGCCCCAAGAACATAAACGGGAAATATCAGGATTCAATTTGCACACAAATCACCTGTGTAGCCATGACATTGTCAGCGTCGAAGTGTTTCCTGTTGACCATAGCCCTGGCTTGCTCACTCAATTTGCCAATTTGCTCGCAATGATTGCTAATATCGCTCTCCACTGTTTCTAGTTTCTTGGACAAGCTCTAAAAGAAGCAAATAAGCAAGCGACGAATAAGTCGTCAATAATATTATACGGGTCAACATACTTCAAAAACTATTTGTTTCACGCCGTATAATGTACAAACAATGTGTTTTGTTAATCTAAGTATGCATAACAGAAACAATAAACTCTTATAATAGCACTAACTCACATTTTTACATGGTTACGGTCTAACAAAGACACCCAGCTTACAGTTATTATACGCAAGCCATCTGTATAGAAACCGTAAGAAAAGCTTGAAACGAACACTGAATTAGTTTCCACTAACCTGTACAGAGTCTTCATCTTTTCCCAAGTCTGATATATTGACCAATGGCGATCGCTCTCGCAAATATTCTTCCGCGTCCGCTGCCGACGTGAAGTACTAAAGCAAAACAGAACGTCAATACAACCGGATCCGACTGGTGAAAGAAAGATCTGTGAAACTGGATAGTGACTTCAATATTATATATAACCCATAAATTGTGCTATTTCTGACACAACGATGTTCAGTCTTCTCAGTGTAAATAGGTCACAAAAAAACTTAGCCAAATCTAAATGGTGCTGTACTCCTATGCGTATTATTGTACACTTCATTAAAATATGAATGAACAAACAATACTGAGACATGCAAAAAATACTGGGATTAGTCTCAGTATAGTCTCTTCGGCCACCTTCATAGATCCCGGCATTTTTTAACGGAGGGGGGGGCACTTTTCGTCGCCGCCCCCCTACTTTTTTGTACCTCCCCCCACTTTAGCTAATCCCTTAAAAGGCATTGTCTGATGGGACGTTCCCTCTTTGTTTCAATTTCCTTGTTTGAAAAAATTTCTGATACGTTTCCACTTTCCAGTTGACCAAATTCAGCCGAAAAATCCAAGAAATTTTCTGCATTTTTTTTCTGGGGGCTGCCGCCCCCAGACCCCTGCGACTATGTGGGTTTCTCTTACATGACAACACAGTGCATGAGTGTACATGGGTGCATTGTGTACAGTTTATTTGCTGTATATACACCGTGTTGTGTGTCGTTCTAGATGTTTTATCGGTGCAAAAATGACATTTTAGTGAATTCGTGGTCTGTAATGTCAAAATATAAACTTCGTAAACTTTCTTGATTTGTTAGCTTCCAGAAGCTCGCCGGCGGTCGGTTTTCATTCTTTCGAGTCCCACTATCACTATCTATGCTTCGCTGGTCTGCTGTTTTTAATATGGCCAAACAAATTTTTCTTTGTCAAGAAATTTAGAAAGAAAGAAACTAAAAATTTCGAAAAAGAAGAAAATGTGCAGTGTATTTTTCTTTATTAGGTTAGTGCCCCCCCACTTTCGTACGCCCCCCCCACTTTTAAAACCCAAAACAAATGCCAGAGATGTCTGAAAAACAGGTTAAAAATGAAAACTGCTATAATTGTAGAACTACCCCCTTCAGTAATAAGTTTATTGAATGAATCAGACAAGTTTTATCTAACGGCCAAATCCGGACTTCATCTGACACAGACAATCAGACGACCTGCATAAAATCCATCTTCATGACAATATTATTCCCCTTAATACCTCCTGCGATTCCAGGGCGTCTCTAAGCTTTAGTCGTCGAATGGCAGCAGCGTCTTTGAGAGCATCAAAGTCACCGGCCAGTTGGTCGCGTTTCTCTCGAATGGTTGAGGAGGCAAAATGTTGATTATCTAGCATACTGTGTGCCTGCTTCAGAATATCATTGATCGCGCCCTCATGACTACTGATTTCCTGCTCCAAGCTCTACAACAGATAGATCACACTAAATTACAAAATGTGCTCGCAACTAAATAATATACTATAATATTTAAATATATAATATTCACAAAATACTAGACAAACAAACAAATCTGTTGTTTTGTCCACACTCCTTTCGAAGTAATCATTTTTTTGCTTAATAATAATCTAGTTTCCACCATGTTGTCTAATCCACTGCTGATCTGTAGAGCTAAAACTGACCACCTAGAGCTTAACTTTTCTAAAACTTTAAGTCTACAATATCAGCTCATTTGTCGACCCAAATGCAAGAACATTATATACATGTTATATGCATAAAAACATGCAAAACACGACCGGCTGTACAATTTTTCGGCTCACTGTTCAGCTATTACCACTGTCACCCAATATGAGTTATATGGCATGGAACATATAAACCTATAAACCACTGTGTTGCTAGCGAACCTGGTGGCGTTTGTTCAGATTCTGAGCAGCCAATAGCGAATCGCCAAGATTGCTGGAGTTGACCAATGACATGCGGTCTCGAATCCAATCGTTCTCCTCTGCTGCCTCGCGAAGCCATTTATGTAGGGCCAAGGCTTCCTTCAAATTTTCCGCACGAATCTGACAAGGCTCCTAAACAGAAAACACTTATGACACTTAGTTAATATACTAAGTATTAACTTAAGTATTCAGTTAACAATTACTATCGACTTAGAACTAAGCTTAACAAGTCTTGTTCAGAAGTGTCCGCGTCTATCCGTGTCCTTGTAATAAGTACGTACAGTTATCTTTAAATATACATACAGCCCCTGGCATACAACGAATACTTAGTATTACAGGATTACACTAATTAATTAATTACTAATTATTAATTACTACATTAATTCAGAATTATAATATAGTAAGTGGTATACAGGAACTCCATTCCTCTTAATAACTTATAAGTAATCTGTTTTGCATTACCTGCAGAGCATGAAATCGTTCTGCGGCCGCCTGAGCTTTGGCCTGCAGATCACCTGCCATGAAATGTTTTCGGTCAACTAGACTGTCAGCTTCTTTCACAGATTTCTGGACCTAAAACACGTATATCAGAAAGAATAATAATATAGTTTTATCAAGAACTTCACAAGTTAGACAAATTTTGTCAGTATATAATTGAATAATTCTGTGTTTCTACTGTCCACTGCTATTGAAATCAACTACTAAATAGTTCAGGTACAAGCTTCCTGGGAGGTATAATGCGAGTTCTCTAGACTATGATATTGGTGAAGACTATTAATTCTACTGACTCTAGGCGTTTGCTCGCTCCTCAGTGATGAAAATATACTAAATTACAAACTATAAAACCCTTCCATCGCGCCCTCTACACAATATGAGCAACCCAGGGGTTTTTGTGTAAAATAGGTATTTACTCGTCGGCTGCCTAATTTACACAACGAAAAATAAACCAGATTATCAACCTATTTGTCCAAAAAATTACTCAGCTACTGCCATTCAGTATACCTGTTGATTTTTTTCCCCAATATCCCTTGTCAAATTCTCATGTTTCTGCAGGAGACTCAGCGTGCTGCTGAGGTCCTTGCCGTGGTCCTCTGAGGCCAGCTCCGTCTCCACCGCGTCAGCCCAGCGATCCATGTCCTCTAGACGTCGAGAAAATTGATAGGCCTCGTATGCTTCGTTCAGGCGATCGTGCTTCAGCTTGGACGCTCCAATCAGCTCCTTCCAGCCTTCGTTCATTTCTACAAATAAAGCACACAAAACAGTAGCATCTAGTCATAGGTTGAATGAAATGTCAAACTTTTGCTGAGAATATAGCCAAACTTAATGACAATGTTAATATCTAAACT